>JAEIGL010000105.1:0-57283 GCA_018903715.1 Zaprionus davidi | reverse complement strand
TAACATTTTTTAACATTTTAACATTTTAACATTTTAACATTTTAACATTTTAACATTTTAACATTTTAACATTTTTAACATTTTAAATTAACATTTTAACATTTTAACATTTTTAACATTTTAACATTTTAACATTTTAACATTTTAACATTTTAACATTTTAACATTTTAACATTTTAACATTTTAACATTTTAACATTTTAAACATTTTTTTAACATTTTAACATTTTTTTAACATTTTTTAACATTTTAACATTTTAACATTTTAACAACTTTTAACATTTTAACATTTTAACATTTTAACATTTTAAACATTTTAACATTTTTTTAACATTTTAACATTTTAACATTTTAAACATTTTAACATTTTAACATTTTAACATTTTAACATTTTAACATTTTAACATTTTAACATTTTAACATTTTAACATTTTAACATTTTAACATTTTAACATTTTTAACATTTTAACATTTTAACATTTTAACATTTTAACATTTTAACATTTTAACATTTTAACATTTTAACATTTTAACATTTTAACATTTTAACATTTTAACATTTTAACATTTTAACATTTTAACATTTTAACATTTTAACATTTTAACATTTTAACATTTTAACATTTTAACATTTTAACATTTTAACATTTTAACATTTTAACATTTTAACATTTTAACATTTTAACATTTTAACATTTTAACATTTTAACATTTTAACATTTTAACATTTTAACATTTTAACATTTTAACATTTTAACATTTTAACATTTTAACATTTTAACATTTTAACATTTTAACATTTTAACATTTTAACATTTTAACATTTTAACATTTTAACATTTTAACATTTTAACATTTTAACATTTTAACATTTTAACATTTTAACATTTTAACATTTTAACATTTTAACATTTTAACATTTTAACATTTTAACATTTTAACATTTTAACATTTTAACATTTTAACATTTTAACATTTTAACATTTTAACATTTTAACATTTTAACATTTTAACATTTTAACATTTTAACATTTTAACATTTTAACATTTTAACATTTTAACATTTTAACATTTTAACATTTTAACATTTTAACATTTTAACATTTTAACATTTTAACATTTTAACATTTTAACATTTTAACATTTTAACATTTTAACATTTTAACATTTTAACATTTTAACATTTTTTTAACATTTTAACATTTTAACATTTTAACATTTTAACATTTTAACATTTTAACATTTTAACATTTTAACATTTTAACATTTTAACATTTTAACATTTTAACATTTTAACATTTTAACATTTTAACATTTTAACATTTTAACATTTTAACATTTTAACATTTTAACATTTTAACATTTTAACATTTTAACAATTTTAACATTTTAACATTTTAACATTTTAACATTTTAACATTTTAACATTTTAACATTTTAACATTTTAACATTTTTTAACATTTTAACATTTTAACATTTTAACATTTTAACATTTTAACATTTTAACATTTTAACATTTTAACATTTTAACATTTTAACATTTTAACATTTTAACATTTTAACATTTTAACATTTTAACATTTTAACATTTTAACATTTTAACATTTTAACATTTTAACATTTTAACATTTTAACATTTTAACATTTTAACATTTTAACATTTTAACATTTTAACATTTTAACATTTTAACATTTTAACATTTTAACATTTTAACATTTTAACATTTTAACATTTTAACATTTTAACATTTTAACATTTTAACATTTTAACATTTTAACATTTTAACATTTTAACATTTTAACATTTTAACATTTTAACATTTTAACATTTTAACATTTTAACATTTTAACATTTTAAACATTTTAACATTTTAACATTTTAACATTTTAACATTTTAACATTTTTTTAACATTTTAACATTTTTAATTTTAAATTTTAACATTTTAACATTTTAACATTTTAACATTTTAACATTTTAACATTTTAACATTTTAACATTTTAACATTTTAACATTTTAACATTTTAACATTTTTTAACATTTTAACATTTTAACATTTTAACATTTTAACATTTTAACATTTTAACATTTTAACATTTTAACATTTTAACATTTTAACATTTTAACATTTTAACATTTTAACATTTTAACATTTTAACATTTTAACATTTTAACATTTTAACATTTTAACATTTTAACATTTTAACATTTTAACATTTTAACATTTTAACATTTTAACATTTTAACATTTTAACATTTTAACATTTTAACATTTTAACATTTTAACATTTTAACATTTTAACATTTTAACATTTTAACATTTTAACATTTTAACATTTTAACATTTTAACATTTTAACATTTTAACATTTTAACATTTTAACATTTTAACATTTTAACATTTTAACATTTTAACATTTTAACATTTTAACATTTTAACATTTAACATTTTAACATTTTAACATTTTTTAACATTTTAACATTTTAACATTTTAACATTTTAACATTTTAACATTTTAACATTTTTTTAACATTTTAACATTTTAACATTTTAACATTTTTTTAACATTTTAACATTTTAACATTTTAACATTTTAACATTTTAACATTTTAACATTTTAACATTTTAACATTTTAACATTTTAACATTTTAACATTTTAACATTTTAACATTTTAACATTTTAACATTTTAACATTTTAACATTTTAACATTTTAACATTTTAACATTTTAACATTTTAACATTTTAACATTTTAACATTTTAACATTTTAACATTTTAACATTTTAACATTTTAACATTTTAACATTTTAACATTTTAACATTTTAACATTTTAACATTTTAACATTTTAACATTTTAACATTTTAACATTTTAACATTTTAACATTTTAACATTTTAACATTTTAACATTTTAACATTTTAACATTTTAACATTTTAACATTTTAACATTTTAACATTTTAACATTTTAACATTTTAACATTTTAACATTTTAACATTTTAACATTTTAACATTTTAACATTTTAACATTTTAACATTTTTTAACATTTTAACATTTTAACATTTTAACATTTTAACATTTTAAACATTTTAACATTTTAACATTTTAACATTTTAACATTTTAACATTTTAACATTTTAACATTTTAACATTTTAACATTTTAACATTTTAACATTTTAACATTTTAACATTTTAACATTTTAACATTTTAACATTTTAACATTTTAACATTTTAACATTTTAACATTTTAACATTTTAACATTTTAACATTTTAACATTTTAACATTTTAACATTTTAACATTTTAACATTTTAACATTTTAACATTTTAACATTTTAACATTTTAACATTTTAACATTTTAACATTTTAACATTTTAACATTTTAACATTTTAACATTTTAACATTTTAACATTTTAACATTTTAACATTTTAACATTTTAACATTTTAACATTTTAACATTTTTTTAACATTTTAACATTTTAACATTTTAACATTTTAACATTTTAACATTTTAACATTTTAATTTTAACATTTTAACATTTTAACATTTTAACATTTTAACATTTTAACATTTTAACATTTTAACATTTTAACATTTTAACATTTTAACATTTTAACATTTTAACATTTTAACATTTTAACATTTTTTAACATTTTAACATTTTAACATTTTAACATTTTAACATTTTAACATTTTAACATTTTAACATTTTAACATTTTAACATTTTAACATTTTAACATTTTAACATTTTAACATTTTAACATTTTAACATTTTAAACATTTTAACATTTTAACATTTTAACATTTTAACATTTTAACATTTTAACATTTTAACATTTTAACATTTTAACATTTTAACATTTTAACATTTTAACATTTTAACATTTTAACATTTTAACATTTTAACATTTTAACATTTTAACATTTTAACATTTTAACATTTTAACATTTTAACATTTTAACATTTTAACATTTTAACATTTTAACATTTTAACATTTTAACATTTTAACATTTTAACATTTTAACATTTTAACATTTTAACATTTTAACATTTTAACATTTTAACATTTTAACATTTTAACATTTTAACATTTTAACATTTTAACATTTTAACATTTTAACATTTTAACATTTTAACATTTTAACATTTTAACATTTTAACATTTTAACATTTTAACATTTTAACATTTTAACATTTTAACATTTTAACATTTTAACATTTTAACATTTTAACATTTTAACATTTTAACATTTTAACATTTTAACATTTTAACATTTTAACATTTTAACATTTTAACATTTTAACATTTTAACATTTTAACATTTTAACATTTTAACATTTTAACATTTTAACATTTTAACATTTTAACATTTTAACATTTTAACATTTTAACATTTTAACATTTTAACATTTTAACATTTTAACATTTTAACATTTTAACATTTTAACATTTTAACATTTTAACATTTTAACATTTTAACATTTTAACATTTTAACATTTTAACATTTTAACATTTTAACATTTTAACATTTTAACATTTTAACATTTTAACATTTTAACATTTTAACATTTTAACATTTTAACATTTTAACATTTTAACATTTTAACATTTTAACATTTTAACATTTTAACATTTTAACATTTTAACATTTTAACATTTTAACATTTTAACATTTTAACATTTTAACATTTTAACATTTTAACATTTTAACATTTTAACATTTTAACATTTTAACATTTTAACATTTTAACATTTTAACATTTTAACATTTTAACATTTTAACATTTTAACATTTTAACATTTTAACATTTTAACATTTTAACATTTTAACATTTTAACATTTTAACATTTTAACATTTTAACATTTTAACATTTTAACATTTTAACATTTTAACATTTTAACATTTTAACATTTTAACATTTTAACATTTTAACATTTTAACATTTTAACATTTTAACATTTTAACATTTTAACATTTTAACATTTTAACATTTTAACATTTTAACATTTTAACATTTTAACATTTTAACATTTTAACATTTTAACATTTTAACATTTTAACATTTTAACATTTTAACATTTTAACATTTTAACATTTTAACATTTTAACATTTTAACATTTTAACATTTTAACATTTTAACATTTTAACATTTTAACATTTTAACATTTTAACATTTTAACATTTTAACATTTTAACATTTTTAACATTTTAACATTTTAACATTTTAACATTTTAACATTTTAACATTTTAACATTTTAACATTTTAACATTTTAACATTTTAACATTTTAACATTTTAACATTTTAACATTTTAACATTTTAACATTTTAACATTTTAACATTTTAACATTTTAACATTTTAACATTTTAACATTTTAACATTTTAACATTTTAACATTTTAACATTTTAACATTTTAACATTTTAACATTTTAACATTTTAACATTTTAACATTTTAACATTTTAACATTTTAACATTTTAACATTTTAACATTTTAACATTTTAACATTTTAACATTTTAACATTTTAACATTTTAACATTTTAACATTTTAACATTTTAACATTTTAACATTTTAACATTTTAACATTTTAACATTTTAACATTTTAACATTTTAACATTTTAACATTTTAACATTTTAACATTTTAACATTTTAACATTTTAACATTTTAACATTTTAACATTTTAACATTTTAACATTTTAACATTTTAACATTTTAACATTTTAACATTTTAACATTTTAACATTTTAACATTTTAACATTTTAACATTTTAACATTTTAACATTTTAACATTTTAACATTTTAACATTTTAACATTTTAACATTTTAACATTTTAACATTTTAACATTTTAACATTTTAACATTTTAACATTTTAACATTTTAACATTTTAACATTTTAACATTTTAACATTTTAACATTTTAACATTTTAACATTTTAACATTTTAACATTTTAACATTTTAACATTTTAACATTTTAACATTTTAACATTTTTTAACATTTTAACATTTTAACATTTTAACATTTTAACATTTTAACATTTTAACATTTTAACATTTTAACATTTTAACATTTTAACATTTTAACATTTTAACATTTTAACATTTTAACATTTTAACATTTTAACATTTTAACATTTTAACATTTTAACATTTTAACATTTTAACATTTTAACATTTTAACATTTTAACATTTTAACATTTTAACATTTTAACATTTTAACATTTTAACATTTTAACATTTTAACATTTTAACATTTTAACATTTTAACATTTTAACATTTTAACATTTTAACATTTTAACATTTTAACATTTTAACATTTTAACATTTTAACATTTTAACATTTTAACATTTTAACATTTTAACATTTTAACATTTTAACATTTTAACATTTTAACATTTTAACATTTTAACATTTTAACATTTTAACATTTTAACATTTTAACATTTTAACATTTTAACATTTTAACATTTTAACATTTTAACATTTTAACATTTTAACATTTTAACATTTTAACATTTTAACATTTTAACATTTTAACATTTTAACATTTTAACATTTTAACATTTTAACATTTTAACATTTTAACATTTTAACATTTTAACATTTTTAACATTTTAACATTTTAACATTTTAACATTTTAACATTTTAACATTTTAACATTTTAACATTTTAACATTTTAACATTTTAACATTTTAACATTTTAACATTTTAACATTTTAACATTTTAACATTTTAACATTTTAACATTTTAACATTTTAACATTTTAACATTTTAACATTTTAACATTTTAACATTTTAACATTTTAACATTTTAACATTTTAACATTTTAACATTTTAACATTTTAACATTTTAACATTTTAACATTTTAACATTTTAACATTTTAACATTTTAACATTTTAACATTTTAACATTTTAACATTTTAACATTTTAACATTTTAACATTTTAACATTTTAACATTTTAACATTTTAACATTTTAACATTTTAACATTTTAACATTTTAACATTTTAACATTTTAACATTTTAACATTTTAACATTTTAACATTTTAACATTTTAACATTTTAACATTTTAACATTTTAACATTTTAACATTTTAACATTTTAACATTTTAACATTTTAACATTTTAACATTTTAACATTTTAACATTTTAACATTTTAACATTTTAACATTTTAACATTTTAACATTTTAACATTTTAACATTTTAACATTTTAACATTTTAACATTTTAACATTTTAACATTTTAACATTTTAACATTTTAACATTTTAACATTTTAACATTTTAACATTTTAACATTTTAACATTTTAACATTTTAACATTTTAACATTTTAACATTTTAACATTTTAACATTTTAACATTTTAACATTTTAACATTTTAACATTTTAACATTTTAACATTTTAACATTTTAACATTTTAACATTTTAACATTTTAACATTTTAACATTTTAACATTTTAACATTTTAACATTTTAACATTTTAACATTTTAACATTTTAACATTTTAACATTTTAACATTTTAACATTTTAACATTTTAACATTTTAACATTTTAACATTTTAACATTTTAACATTTTAACATTTTAACATTTTAACATTTTAACATTTTAACATTTTAACATTTTAACATTTTAACATTTTAACATTTTAACATTTTAACATTTTAACATTTTAACATTTTAACATTTTAACATTTTAACATTTTAACATTTTAACATTTTAACATTTTAACATTTTAACATTTTAACATTTTAACATTTTAACATTTTAACATTTTAACATTTTAACATTTTAACATTTTAACATTTTAACATTTTAACATTTTAACATTTTAACATTTTAACATTTTAACATTTTAACATTTTAACATTTTAACATTTTAACATTTTAACATTTTAACATTTTAACATTTTAACATTTTAACATTTTAACATTTTAACATTTTAACATTTTAACATTTTAACATTTTAACATTTTAACATTTTAACATTTTAACATTTTAAATTTTAACATTTTAACATTTTAACATTTTAACATTTTAACATTTTAACATTTTAACATTTTAACATTTTAACATTTTAACATTTTAACATTTTAACATTTTAACATTTTAACATTTTAACATTTTAACATTTTAACATTTTAACATTTTAACATTTTAACATTTTAACATTTTAACATTTTAACATTTTAACATTTTAACATTTTAACATTTTAACATTTTAACATTTTAACATTTTAACATTTTAACATTTTAACATTTTAACATTTTAACATTTTAACATTTTAACATTTTAACATTTTAACATTTTAACATTTTAACATTTTAACATTTTAACATTTTAACATTTTAACATTTTAACATTTTAACATTTTAACATTTTAACATTTTAACATTTTAACATTTTAACATTTTAACATTTTAACATTTTAACATTTTAACATTTTAACATTTTAACATTTTAACATTTTAACATTTTAACATTTTAACATTTTAACATTTTAACATTTTAACATTTTAACATTTTAACATTTTAACATTTTAACATTTTAACATTTTAACATTTTAACATTTTAACATTTTAACATTTTAACATTTTAACATTTTAACATTTTAACATTTTAACATTTTAACATTTTAACATTTTAACATTTTAACATTTTAACATTTTAACATTTTAACATTTTAACATTTTAACATTTTAACATTTTAACATTTTAACATTTTAACATTTTAACATTTTAACATTTTAACATTTTAACATTTTAACATTTTAACATTTTAACATTTTAACATTTTAACATTTTAACATTTTAACATTTTAACATTTTAACATTTTAACATTTTAACATTTTAACATTTTAACATTTTAACATTTTAACATTTTAACATTTTAACATTTTAACATTTTAACATTTTAACATTTTAACATTTTAACATTTTAACATTTTAACATTTTAACATTTTAACATTTTAACATTTTAACATTTTAACATTTTAACATTTTAACATTTTAACATTTTAACATTTTAACATTTTAACATTTTAACATTTTAACATTTTAACATTTTAAACATTTTAACATTTTAACATTTTAACATTTTAACATTTTAACATTTTAACATTTTAACATTTTAACATTTTAACATTTTAACATTTTAACATTTTAACATTTTAACATTTTAACATTTTAACATTTTAACATTTTAACATTTTTAACATTTTAACATTTTAACATTTTAACATTTTAACATTTTAACATTTTAACATTTTAACATTTTAACATTTTAACATTTTAACATTTTAACATTTTAACATTTTAACATTTTAACATTTTAACATTTTAACATTTTAACATTTTAACATTTTAACATTTTAACATTTTAACATTTTAACATTTTAACATTTTAACATTTTAACATTTTAACATTTTAACATTTTAACATTTTAACATTTTAACATTTTAACATTTTAACATTTTAACATTTTAACATTTTAACATTTTAACATTTTAACATTTTAACATTTTAACATTTTAACATTTTAACATTTTAACATTTTAACATTTTAACATTTTAACATTTTAACATTTTAACATTTTAACATTTTAACATTTTAACATTTTAACATTTTAACATTTTAACATTTTAACATTTTAACATTTTAACATTTTAACATTTTAACATTTTAACATTTTAACATTTTAACATTTTAACATTTTAACATTTTAACATTTTAACATTTTAACATTTTAACATTTTAACATTTTAACATTTTAACATTTTAACATTTTAACATTTTAACATTTTAACATTTTAACATTTTAACATTTTAACATTTTAACATTTTAACATTTTAACATTTTAACATTTTAACATTTTAACATTTTAACATTTTAACATTTTAACATTTTAACATTTTAACATTTTAACATTTTAACATTTTAACATTTTAACATTTTAACATTTTAACATTTTAACATTTTAACATTTTAACATTTTAACATTTTAACATTTTAACATTTTAACATTTTAACATTTTAACATTTTAACATTTTAACATTTTAACATTTTAACATTTTAACATTTTAACATTTTAACATTTTAACATTTTAACATTTTAACATTTTAACATTTTAACATTTTAACATTTTAACATTTTAACATTTTAACATTTTAACATTTTAACATTTTAACATTTTAACATTTTAACATTTTAACATTTTAACATTTTAACATTTTAACATTTTAACATTTTAACATTTTAACATTTTAACATTTTAACATTTTAACATTTTAACATTTTAACATTTTAACATTTTAACATTTTAACATTTTAACATTTTAACATTTTAACATTTTAACATTTTAACATTTTAACATTTTAACATTTTAACATTTTAACATTTTAACATTTTAACATTTTAACATTTTAACATTTTAACATTTTAACATTTTAACATTTTAACATTTTAACATTTTAACATTTTAACATTTTAACATTTTAACATTTTAACATTTTAACATTTTAACATTTTAACATTTTAACATTTTAACATTTTAACATTTTAACATTTTAACATTTTAACATTTTAACATTTTAACATTTTAACATTTTAACATTTTAACATTTTAACATTTTAACATTTTAACATTTTAACATTTTAACATTTTAACATTTTAACATTTTAACATTTTAACATTTTAACATTTTAACATTTTAACATTTTAACATTTTAACATTTTAACATTTTAACATTTTAACATTTTAACATTTTAACATTTTAACATTTTAACATTTTAACATTTTAACATTTTAACATTTTAACATTTTAACATTTTAACATTTTAACATTTTAACATTTTAACATTTTAACATTTTAACATTTTAACATTTTAACATTTTAACATTTTAACATTTTAACATTTTAACATTTTAACATTTTAACATTTTAACATTTTAACATTTTAACATTTTAACATTTTAACATTTTAACATTTTAACATTTTAACATTTTAACATTTTAACATTTTAACATTTTAACATTTTTTTAACATTTTAACATTTTAACATTTTAACATTTTAACATTTTAACATTTTAACATTTTAACATTTTAACATTTTAACATTTTAACATTTTAACATTTTAACATTTTAACATTTTAACATTTTAACATTTTAACATTTTAACATTTTAACATTTTAACATTTTAACATTTTAACATTTTTTAACATTTTAACATTTTAACATTTTAACATTTTAACATTTTAACATTTTAACATTTTAACATTTTAACATTTTAACATTTTAACATTTTAACATTTTAACATTTTAACATTTTAACATTTTAACATTTTAACATTTTAACATTTTAACATTTTAACATTTTAACATTTTAACATTTTAACATTTTAACATTTTAACATTTTTTAACATTTTAACATTTTAACATTTTAACATTTTAACATTTTAACATTTTAACATTTTAACATTTTAACATTTTAACATTTTAACATTTTAACATTTTAACATTTTAACATTTTAACATTTTAACATTTTAACATTTTAACATTTTAACATTTTAACATTTTAACATTTTAACATTTTAACATTTTAACATTTTAACATTTTAACATTTTAACATTTTAACATTTTAACATTTTAACATTTTAACATTTTAACATTTTAACATTTTAACATTTTAACATTTTAACATTTTAACATTTTAACATTTTAACATTTTAACATTTTAACATTTTAACATTTTAACATTTTAACATTTTAACATTTTAACATTTTAACATTTTAACATTTTAACATTTTAACATTTTAACATTTTAACATTTTAACATTTTAACATTTTAACATTTTAACATTTTAACATTTTAACATTTTAACATTTTAACATTTTAACATTTTAACATTTTAACATTTTAACATTTTAACATTTTAACATTTTAACATTTTAACATTTTAACATTTTAACATTTTAACATTTTAACATTTTAACATTTTAACATTTTAACATTTTAACATTTTAACATTTTAACATTTTAACATTTTAACATTTTAACATTTTAACATTTTAACATTTTAACATTTTAACATTTTAACATTTTAACATTTTAACATTTTAACATTTTAACATTTTAACTTTTTTTTAACATTTTAACATTTTAACATTTTAACATTTTAACATTTTAACATTTTAACATTTTAACATTTTAACATTTTAACATTTTAACATTTTAACATTTTAACATTTTAACATTTTAACATTTTAACATTTTAACATTTTAACATTTTAACATTTTAACATTTTAACATTTTAACATTTTAACATTTTAACATTTTAACATTTTAACATTTTAACATTTTAACATTTTAACATTTTAACATTTTAACATTTTAACATTTTAACATTTTAACATTTTAACATTTTAACATTTTAACATTTTAACATTTTAACATTTTAACATTTTAACATTTTAACATTTTAACATTTTAACATTTTAACATTTTAACATTTTAACATTTTAACATTTTAACATTTTAACATTTTAACATTTTAACATTTTAACATTTTAACATTTTAACATTTTAACATTTTAACATTTTAACATTTTAACATTTTAACATTTTAACATTTTAACATTTTAACATTTTAACATTTTAACATTTTAACATTTTAACATTTTAACATTTTAACATTTTAACATTTTAACATTTTAACATTTTAACATTTTAACATTTTAACATTTTAACATTTTAACATTTTAACATTTTAACATTTTAACATTTTAACATTTTAACATTTTAACATTTTAACATTTTAACATTTTAACATTTTAACATTTTAACATTTTAACATTTTAACATTTTAACATTTTAACATTTTAACATTTTAACATTTTAACATTTTAACATTTTAACATTTTAACATTTTAACATTTTAACATTTTAACATTTTAACATTTTAACATTTTTAACATTTTAACATTTTTAACATTTTAACATTTTAACATTTTAACATTTTAACATTTTAACATTTTAACATTTTAACATTTTAACATTTTAACATTTTAACATTTTAACATTTTTTAACATTTTAACATTTTAACATTTTAACATTTTAACATTTTAACATTTTAACATTTTAACATTTTAACATTTTAACATTTTAACATTTTAAACATTTTAACATTTTAACATTTTAACATTTTAACATTTTAACATTTTAACATTTTAACATTTTAACATTTTAACATTTTAACATTTTAACATTTTAACATTTTAACATTTTAACATTTTAACATTTTAACATTTTAACATTTTAACATTTTAACATTTTAACATTTTAACATTTTAACATTTTAACATTTTAACATTTTAACATTTTAACATTTTAACATTTTAACATTTTAACATTTTAACATTTTAACATTTTAACATTTTAACATTTTAACATTTTAACATTTTAACATTTTAACATTTTAACATTTTAACATTTTAACATTTTAACATTTTAACATTTTAACATTTTAACATTTTAACATTTTAACATTTTAACATTTTAACATTTTAACATTTTAACATTTTAACATTTTAACATTTTAACATTTTAACATTTTAACATTTTAACATTTTAACATTTTAACATTTTAACATTTTAACATTTTAACATTTTAACATTTTAACATTTTAACATTTTAACATTTTAACATTTTAACATTTTAACATTTTAACATTTTAACATTTTAACATTTTAACATTTTAACATTTTAACATTTTAACATTTTAACATTTTTTTAACATTTTAACATTTTAACATTTTAACATTTTAACATTTTAACATTTTAACATTTTAACATTTTAACATTTTAACATTTTAACATTTTAACATTTTAACATTTTAACATTTTTTTAACATTTTAACATTTTAACATTTTAACATTTTAACATTTTAACATTTTAACATTTTAACATTTTAACATTTTAACATTTTAACATTTTAACATTTTAACATTTTAACATTTTAACATTTTAACATTTTAACATTTTAACATTTTAACATTTTAACATTTTAACATTTTAACATTTTAACATTTTAACATTTTAACATTTTAACATTTTAACATTTTAACATTTTAACATTTTAACATTTTAACATTTTAACATTTTAACATTTTAACATTTTAACATTTTAACATTTTAACATTTTAACATTTTAACATTTTAACATTTTAACATTTTAACATTTTAACATTTTAACATTTTAACATTTTAACATTTTAACATTTTAACATTTTAACATTTTAACATTTTAACATTTTAACATTTTAACATTTTAACATTTTAACATTTTAACATTTTAACATTTTAACATTTTAACATTTTAACATTTTAACATTTTAACATTTTAACATTTTAACATTTTAACATTTTAACATTTTAACATTTTAACATTTTAACATTTTAACATTTTAACATTTTAACATTTTAACATTTTAACATTTTAACATTTTAACATTTTAACATTTTAACATTTTTTTAACATTTTAACATTTTAACATTTTAACATTTTAACATTTTAACATTTTAACATTTTAACATTTTAACATTTTAACATTTTAACATTTTAACATTTTAACATTTTAACATTTTAACATTTTAACATTTTAACATTTTAACATTTTAACATTTTAACATTTTAACATTTTAACATTTTAACATTTTAACATTTTAACATTTTTAACATTTTAACATTTTAACATTTTAACATTTTAACATTTTAACATTTTAACATTTTAACATTTTAACATTTTAACATTTTAACATTTTAACATTTTAACATTTTAACATTTTAACATTTTAACATTTTAACATTTTAACATTTTAACATTTTAACATTTTAACATTTTAACATTTTAACATTTTAACATTTTAACATTTTAACATTTTAACATTTTAACATTTTAACATTTTAACATTTTAACATTTTAACATTTTAACATTTTAACATTTTAACATTTTAACATTTTAACATTTTAACATTTTAACATTTTAACATTTTAACATTTTAACATTTTAACATTTTAACATTTTAACATTTTAACATTTTAACATTTTAACATTTTAACATTTTAACATTTTAACATTTTAACATTTTAACATTTTAACATTTTAACATTTTAACATTTTAACATTTTTTTAACATTTTAACATTTTAACATTTTAACATTTTAACATTTTAACATTTTAACATTTTAACATTTTAACATTTTAACATTTTAACATTTTAACATTTTAACATTTTAACATTTTAACATTTTAACATTTTAACATTTTAACATTTTAACATTTTAACATTTTAACATTTTAACATTTTAACATTTTAACATTTTAACATTTTAACATTTTAACATTTTAACATTTTAACATTTTAACATTTTAACATTTTAACATTTTAACATTTTAACATTTTAACATTTTAACATTTTAACATTTTAACATTTTAACATTTTAACATTTTAACATTTTAACATTTTAACATTTTAACATTTTAACATTTTAACATTTTAACATTTTAACATTTTAACATTTTAACATTTTAACATTTTAACATTTTAACATTTTAACATTTTAACATTTTAACATTTTAACATTTTTTTAACATTTTAACATTTTAACATTTTAACATTTTAACATTTTAACATTTTAACATTTTAACATTTTAACATTTTAACATTTTAACATTTTAACATTTTAACATTTTAACATTTTAACATTTTAACATTTTAACATTTTAACATTTTAACATTTTAACATTTTAACATTTTAACATTTTAACATTTTAACATTTTAACATTTTAACATTTTAACATTTTAACATTTTAACATTTTAACATTTTAACATTTTAACATTTTAACATTTTAACATTTTAACATTTTAACATTTTAACATTTTAACATTTTAACATTTTAACATTTTAACATTTTAACATTTTAACATTTTAACATTTTAACATTTTAACATTTTAACATTTTAACATTTTAACATTTTAACATTTTAACATTTTAACATTTTAACATTTTAACATTTTAACATTTTAACATTTTAACATTTTAACATTTTAACATTTTAACATTTTAACATTTTAACATTTTAACATTTTAACATTTTAACATTTTAACATTTTAACATTTTAACATTTTAACATTTTAACATTTTAACATTTTAACATTTTAACATTTTAACATTTTAACATTTTAACATTTTAACATTTTAACATTTAACATTTTAACATTTTAACATTTTAACATTTTAACATTTTAACATTTTAACATTTTAACATTTTAACATTTTAACATTTTAACATTTTAACATTTTAACATTTTAACATTTTAACATTTTAACATTTTAACATTTTAACATTTTAACATTTTAACATTTTAACATTTTAACATTTTAACATTTTAACATTTTAACATTTTTTAACATTTTAACATTTTAACATTTTAACATTTTAACATTTTAACATTTTAACATTTTAACATTTTAACATTTTAACATTTTAACATTTTAACATTTTAACATTTTAACATTTTAACATTTTAACATTTTAACATTTTAACATTTTAACATTTTAACATTTTAACATTTTAACATTTTAACATTTTAACATTTTAACATTTTAACATTTTAACATTTTAACATTTTAACATTTTAACATTTTAACATTTTAACATTTTAACATTTTAACATTTTAACATTTTAACATTTTAACATTTTAACATTTTAACATTTTAACATTTTAACATTTTAACATTTTAACATTTTAACATTTTAACATTTTAACATTTTAACATTTTAACATTTTAACATTTTAACATTTTAACATTTTAACATTTTAACATTTTAACATTTTAACATTTTAACATTTTAACATTTTAACATTTTAACATTTTAACATTTTAACATTTTAACATTTTAACATTTTAACATTTTAACATTTTAACATTTTAACATTTTAACATTTTAACATTTTAACATTTTAACATTTTAACATTTTAACATTTTAACATTTTAACATTTTAACATTTTAACATTTTAACATTTTAACATTTTAACATTTTAACATTTTAACATTTTAACATTTTAACATTTTAACATTTTAACATTTTAACATTTTAACATTTTAACATTTTAACATTTTAACATTTTAACATTTTAACATTTTAACATTTTAACATTTTAACATTTTAACATTTTAACATTTTAACATTTTAACATTTTAACATTTTAACATTTTAACATTTTAACATTTTAACATTTTAACATTTTAACATTTTAACATTTTAACATTTTAACATTTTAACATTTTAACATTTTAACATTTTAACATTTTAACATTTTAACATTTTAACATTTTAACATTTTAACATTTTAACATTTTAACATTTTAACATTTTAACATTTTAACATTTTAACATTTTAACATTTTAACATTTTTAACATTTTAACATTTTAACATTTTAACATTTTAACATTTTAACATTTTAACATTTTAACATTTTAACATTTTAACATTTTAACATTTTAACATTTTAACATTTTAACATTTTAACATTTTAACATTTTAACATTTTAACATTTTAACATTTTAACATTTTAACATTTTAACATTTTAACATTTTAACATTTTAACATTTTAACATTTTAACATTTTAACATTTTAACATTTTAACATTTTAAACATTTTAACATTTTAACATTTTAAATTTTAACATTTTAACATTTTAACATTTTTTTAACATTTTAACATTTTAACATTTTAACATTTTAACATTTTAACATTTTAACATTTTAACATTTTAACATTTTAACATTTTAACATTTTAACATTTTAACATTTTAACATTTTAACATTTTAACATTTTAACATTTTAACATTTTAACATTTTAACATTTTAACATTTTAACATTTTAACATTTTAACATTTTAACATTTTAACATTTTAACATTTTAACATTTTAACATTTTAACATTTTAACATTTTAACATTTTAACATTTTAACATTTTAACATTTTTTAACATTTTAACATTTTAACATTTTAACATTTTAACATTTTAACATTTTAACATTTTAACATTTTAACATTTTAACATTTTAACATTTTAACATTTTAACATTTTAACATTTTAACATTTTAACATTTTAACATTTTAACATTTTAACATTTTAACATTTTAACATTTTAACATTTTAACATTTTAACATTTTAACATTTTAACATTTTAACATTTTAACATTTTAACATTTTAACATTTTAACATTTTAACATTTTAACATTTTAACATTTTAACATTTTAACATTTTAACATTTTAACATTTTAACATTTTAACATTTTAACATTTTAACATTTTAACATTTTAACATTTTAACATTTTAACATTTTAACATTTTAACATTTTAACATTTTAACATTTTAACATTTTAACATTTTAACATTTTTTTAACATTTTAACATTTTAACATTTTAACATTTTAACATTTTAACATTTTAACATTTTAAACATTTTTTAACATTTTAACATTTTAACATTTTAACATTTTAACATTTTAACATTTTAACATTTTAACATTTTAACATTTTAACATTTTAACATTTTAACATTTTAACATTTTAACATTTTAACATTTTAACATTTTAACATTTTAACATTTTAACATTTTAACATTTTAACATTTTAACATTTTAACATTTTAACATTTTAACATTTTTTTAACATTTTAACATTTTAACATTTTAACATTTTAACATTTTAACATTTTAACATTTTAACATTTAACATTTTAACATTTTAACATTTTTTACATTTTAACATTTTAACATTTTAACATTTTAACATTTTAACATTTTAACATTTTAACATTTTAACATTTTAACATTTTAACATTTTAACATTTTAACATTTTAACATTTTAACATTTTAACATTTTAACATTTTAACATTTTAACATTTTAACATTTTAACATTTTAACATTTTAACATTTTAACATTTTAACATTTTTTTAACATTTTAACATTTTAACATTTTAACATTTTAACATTTTAACATTTTAACATTTTAACATTTTAACATTTTAACATTTTAACATTTTAACATTTTAACATTTTAACATTTTAACATTTTAACATTTTAACATTTTAACATTTTAACATTTTAACATTTTAACATTTTAACATTTTAACATTTTAACATTTTAACATTTTAACATTTTAACATTTTAACATTTTAACATTTTAACATTTTAACATTTTAACATTTTAACATTTTAACATTTTAACATTTTAACATTTTAACATTTTAACATTTTAACATTTTAACATTTTAACATTTTAACATTTTAACATTTTAACATTTTAACATTTTAACATTTTAACATTTTAACATTTTAACATTTTAACATTTTAACATTTTAACATTTTAACATTTTTAACATTTTAACATTTTAACATTTTAACATTTTAACATTTTAACATTTTAACATTTTAACATTTTAAACATTTTAACATTTTTTTAACATTTTAACATTTTTAACATTTTAACATTTTAACATTTTAACATTTTAACATTTTAACATTTTAACATTTTAACATTTTAACATTTTAACATTTTAACATTTTAACATTTTAACATTTTAACATTTTAACATTTTAACATTTTAACATTTTAACATTTTAACATTTTAACATTTTAACATTTTAACATTTTTTTAACATTTTAACATTTTAACATTTTAACATTTTAACATTTTAACATTTTAACATTTTAAAATTTTAACATTTTAACATTTTAACATTTTAACATTTTAACATTTTAACATGTTAAAATTTTAAAATTTTAAAATTTTAAAATGTTAAAATTTTAAAATTTTAAAATTTTAAAATTTTAACATTTTAAAATGTTAAAATGTTAAAATGTTAAAATGTTAAAATGTTAAAATGTTAAAATGTTAAAATGTTAAAATGTTAAAATGTTAAAATGTTAAAATGTTAAAATGTTAAAATGTTAAAATGTTAAATTTTAAAAATGTTAAAATGTTAAAATGTTAAAATGTTAAAATGTTAAAATGTTAAAATGTTAAAATGTTAAAATGTTAAAATGTTAAAATGTTAAAATGTTAAAATGTTAAAATGTTAAAATGTTAAAATGTTAAAATGTTAAAATGTTAAAATGTTAAAATGTTAAAATGTTAAAATGTTAAAATTGTTAAAATGTTTAAAATGTTAAAATGTTAAAATGTTAAAATGTTAAAATGTTAAAATGTTAAAATGTTAAAATGTTAAAATGTTAAAATGTTAAAATGTTAAAATGTTAAAATGTTAAAATGTTAAAATGTTAAAATGTTAAAATGTTAAAATGTTAAAATGTTAAAATGTTAAAATGTTAAAATGTTAAAATGTTAAATGTTAAAATGTTAAAATGTTAAAATGTTAAAATGTTAAAATGTTAAAATGTTAAAATGTTAAAATGTTAAAATGTTAAAATGTTAAAATGTTAAAATGTTAAAATGTTAAAATGTTAAAATGTTAAAATGTTAAAATGTTAAAATGTTAAAATGTTAAAATGTTAAAATGTTAAAATGTTAAAATGTTAAAATGTTAAAATGTTAAAATGTTAAAATGTTAAAATGTTAAAATGTTAAAATGTTAAAATGTTAAAATGTTAAAATGTTAAAATGTTAAAATGTTAAAATGTTAAAATGTTAAAATGTTAAAATGTTAAAATGTTAAAATGTTAAAATGTTAAAATGTTAAAATGTTAAAATGTTAAAATGTTAAAAAATGTTAAAATGTTAAAATGTTAAAATGTTAAAATGTTAAAATGTTAAAATGTTAAAATGTTAAAATGTTAAAATGTTAAAATGTTAAAATGTTAAAATGTTAAAATGTTAAAATGTTAAAATGTTAAAATGTTAAAATGTTAAAATGTTAAAATGTTAAAATGTTAAAATGTTAAAATGTTAAAATGTTAAAATGTTAAAATGTTAAAATGTTAAAATGTTAAAATGTTAAAATGTTAAAATGTTAAAATGTTAAAATGTTAAAATGTTAAAATGTTAAAATGTTAAAATGTTAAAATGTTAAAATGTTAAAATGTTAAAATGTTAAAATGTTAAAATGTTAAAATGTTAAAATGTTAAAATGTTAAAATGTTAAAATGTTAAAATGTTAAAATGTTAAAATGTTAAAATGTTAAAATGTTAAAATGTTAAAATGTTAAAATGTTAAAATGTTAAAATGTTAAAATGTTAAAATGTTAAAATGTTAAAATGTTAAAATGTTAAAATGTTAAAATGTTAAAATGTTAAAATGTTAAAATGTTAAAATGTTAAAATGTTAAAATGTTAAAATGTTAAAATGTTAAAATGTTAAAATGTTAAAATGTTAAAATGTTAAAATGTTAAAATGTTAAAATGTTAAAATGTTAAAATGTTAAAATGTTAAAATGTTAAAATGTTAAAATGTTAAAATGTTAAAATGTTAAAATGTTAAAATGTTAAATGTTAAAATGTTAAAATGTTAAAATGTTAAAATGTTAAAATGTTAAAATGTTAAAATGTTAAAATGTTAAAATGTTTAAAATGTTAAAATGTTAAAATGTTAAAATGTTAAAATGTTAAAATGTTAAAATGTTAAAATGTTAAAATGTTAAAATGTTAAAATGTTAAAATGTTAAAATGTTAAAATGTTAAAATGTTAAAATGTTAAAATGTTAAAATGTTAAAATGTTAAAATGTTAAAATGTTAAAATGTTAAAATGTTAAAATGTTAAAATGTTAAAATGTTAAAATGTTAAAATGTTAAAATGTTAAAATGTTAAAATGTTAAAATGTTAAAATGTTAAAATGTTAAAATGTTAAAATGTTAAAATGTTAAAATGTTAAAATGTTAAAATGTTAAAATGTTAAAATGTTAAAATGTTAAAATGTTAAAATGTTAAAATGTTAAAATGTTAAAATGTTAAAATGTTAAAATGTTAAAATGTTAAAATGTTAAAATGTTAAAATGTTAAAATGTTAAAATGTTAAAATGTTAAAATGTTAAAATGTTAAAATGTTAAAATGTTAAAATGTGTTAAAATGTTAAAATGTTAAAATGTTAAAATGTTAAAATGTTAAAATGTTAAAATGTTAAAATGTTAAAATGTTAAAATGTTAAAATGTTAAAATGTTAAAATGTTAAAATGTTAAAATGTTAAAATGTTAAAATGTTAAAATGTTAAAATGTTAAAATGTTAAAATGTTAAAATGTTAAAATGTTAAAATGTTAAAATGTTAAAATGTTAAAATGTTAAAATGTTAAAATGTTAAAATGTTAAAAAATGTTAAAATGTTAAAATGTTAAAATGTTAAAATGTTAAAATGTTAAAATGTTAAAATGTTAAAATGTTAAAATGTTAAAATGTTAAAATGTTAAAATGTTAAAATGTTAAAATGTTAAAATGTTAAAATGTTAAAATGTTAAAATGTTAAAATGTTAAAATGTTAAAATGTTAAAATGTTAAAATGTTAAAATGTTAAAAATGTTAAAATGTTAAAATGTTAAAATGTTAAAATGTTAAAATGTTAAAATGTTAAAATGTTAAAATGTTAAAATGTTAAAATGTTAAAATGTTAAAATGTTAAAATGTTAAAATGTTAAAATGTTAAAATGTTAAAATGTTAAAATGTTAAAATGTTAAAATGTTAAAATGTTAAAATGTTAAAATGTTAAAATGTTAAAATGTTAAAATGTTAAAATGTTAAAATGTTAAAATGTTAAAATGTTAAAATGTTAAAATGTTAAAATGTTAAAATGTTAAAATGTTAAAATGTTAAAATGTTAAAATGTTAAAATGTTAAAATGTTAAAATGTTAAAATGTTAAAATGTTAAAATGTTAAAATGTTAAAATGTTAAAATGTTAAAATGTTAAAATGTTAAAATGTTAAAATGTTAAAATGTTAAAATGTTAAAATGTTAAAATGTTAAAATGTTAAAATGTTAAAATGTTAAAATGTTAAAATGTTAAAATGTTAAAATGTTAAAATGTTAAAATGTTAAAATGTTAAAAAATGTTAAAATGTTAAAATGTTAAAATGTTAAAATGTTAAAATGTTAAAATGTTAAAATGTTAAAATGTTAAAATGTTAAAATGTTAAAATGTTAAAATGTTAAAATGTTAAAATGTTAAAATGTTAAAATGTTAAAATGTTAAAATGTTAAAAAATGTTAAAATGTTAAAATGTTAAAATGTTAAAATGTTAAAATGTTAAAATGTTAAAATGTTAAAATGTTAAAATGTTAAAATGTTAAAATGTTAAAATGTTAAAAATGTTAAAATGTTAAAATGTTAAAATGTTAAAATGTTAAAATGTTAAAATGTTAAAATGTTAAAATGTTAAAATGTTAAAATGTTAAAATGTTAAAATGTTAAAATGTTAAAATGTTAAAATGTTAAAATGTTAAAATGTTAAAATGTTAAAATGTTAAAATGTTAAAATGTTAAAATGTTAAAATGTTAAAATGTTAAAATGTTAAAATGTTAAAATGTTAAAATGTTAAAATGTTAAAATGTTAAAATGTTAAAATGTTAAAATGTTAAAATGTTAAAATGTTAAAATGTTAAAATGTTAAAATGTTAAAATGTTAAAATGTTAAAATGTTAAAATGTTAAAATGTTAAAATGTTAAAATGTTAAAATGTTAAAATGTTAAAATGTTAAAATGTTAAAATGTTAAAATGTTAAAATGTTAAAATGTTAAAATGTTAAAATGTTAAAATGTTAAAATGTTAAAATGTTAAAATGTTAAAATGTTAAAATGTTAAAATGTTAAAATGTTAAAATGTTAAAATGTTAAAATGTTAAAATGTTAAAAATGTTAAAATGTTAAAATGTTAAAATGTTAAAATGTTAAAATGTTAAAATGTTAAAATGTTAAAATGTTAAAATGTTAAAATGTTAAAATGTTAAAATGTTAAAATGTTAAAATGTTAAAATGTTAAAATGTTAAAATGTTAAAATGTTAAAATGTTAAAATGTTAAAATGTTAAAATGTTAAAATGTTAAAATGTTAAAATGTTAAAATGTTAAAATGTTAAAATGTTAAAATGTTAAAATGTTAAAATGTTAAAATGTTAAAATGTTAAAATGTTAAAATGTTAAAATGTTAAAATGTTAAAATGTTAAAATGTTAAAATGTTAAAATGTTAAAATGTTAAAATGTTAAAATGTTAAAATGTTAAAATGTTAAAATGTTAAAATGTTAAAATGTTAAAATGTTAAAATGTTAAAATGTTAAAATGTTAAAATGTTAAAATGTTAAAATGTTAAAATGTTAAAATGTTAAAATGTTAAAATGTTAAAATGTTAAAATGTTAAAATGTTAAAATGTTAAAATGTTAAAATGTTAAAATGTTAAAATGTTAAAATGTTAAAATGTTAAAATGTTAAAATGTTAAAATGTTAAAATGTTAAAATGTTAAAATGTTAAAATGTTAAAATGTTAAAAAATGTTAAAATGTTAAAATGTTAAAATGTTAAAATGTTAAAATGTTAAAATGTTAAAATGTTAAAATGTTAAAATGTTAAAATGTTAAAATGTTAAAATGTTAAAATGTTAAAATGTTAAAATGTTAAAATGTTAAAATGTTAAAATGTTAAAATGTTAAAATGTTAAAATGTTAAAATGTTAAAATGTTAAAATGTTAAAATGTTAAAATGTTAAAATGTTAAAATGTTAAAATGTTAAAATGTTAAAATGTTAAAATGTTAAAATGTTAAAATGTTAAAATGTTAAAATGTTAAAATGTTAAAATGTTAAAATGTTAAAATGTTAAAATGTTAAAATGTTAAAATGTTAAAATGTTAAAATGTTAAAATGTTAAAATGTTAAAATGTTAAAATGTTAAAATGTTAAAATGTTAAAATGTTAAAATGTTAAAATGTTAAAATGTTAAAATGTTAAAATGTTAAAATGTTAAAATGTTAAAATGTTAAAATGTTAAAATGTTAAAATGTTAAAATGTTAAAATGTTAAAATGTTAAAATGTTAAAATGTTAAAATGTTAAAATGTTAAAATGTTAAAATGTTAAAATGTTAAAATGTTAAAATGTTAAAATGTTAAAATGTTAAAATGTTAAAATGTTAAAATGTTAAAATGTTAAAATGTTAAAATGTTAAAATGTTAAAATGTTAAAATGTTAAAATGTTAAAATGTTAAAATGTTAAAATGTTAAAATGTTAAAAATGTTAAAATGTTAAAATGTTAAAATGTTAAAATGTTAAAATGTTAAAATGTTAAAATGTTAAAATGTTAAAATGTTAAAATGTTAAAATGTTAAAAATGTTAAAATGTTAAAATGTTAAAATGTTAAAATGTTAAAATGTTAAAATGTTAAAATGTTAAAATGTTAAAATGTTAAAATGTTAAAATGTTAAAATGTTAAAATGTTAAAATGTTAAAATGTTAAAATGTTAAAATGTTAAAATGTTAAAATGTTAAAATGTTAAAATGTTAAAATGTTAAAATGTTAAAATGTTAAAATGTTAAAATGTTAAAATGTTAAAATGTTAAAATGTTAAAATGTTAAAATGTTAAAATGTTAAAATGTTAAAATGTTAAAATGTTAAAATGTTAAAATGTTAAAATGTTAAAATGTTAAAATGTTAAAATGTTAAAATGTTTAAAATTTTAACATGTTAAAATGTTAAAATGTTAAAATGTTAAAATGTTAAAATGTTAAAATGTTAAAATGTTAAAATGTTAAAATGTTAAAATGTTAAAATGTTAAAATGTTAAAATGTTAAAATGTTAAAATTTAAAATGTTAAAATGTTAAAATGTTAAAATGTTAAAATGTTAAAATGTTAAAATGTTAAAATGTTAAAATGTTAAAATGTTAAAATGTTAAAATGTTAAAATGTTAAAATGTTAAAATTTTAAAATGTTAAAATTTTAAAATTTTAAAATGTTAAAATGTTAAAATTTTAAAATTTTAAAATTTTAAAATTTTAAAATTTTAAAATTTTAAAATTTTAACATTTTAAAATTTTAACATTTTAACATTTTAACATTTTAACATTTTAACATTTTAACATTTTAACATTTTAACATTTTAACATTTTAACATTTTAACATTTAAACATTTTAACATTTTAACATTTTAACATTTTAACATTTTAACATTTTAACATTTTAACATTTTAACATTTTAACATTTTAACATTTTAACATTTTAACATTTTAACATTTTAACATTTTAACATTTTAACATTTTTAACATTTTAACATTTTAACATTTTAACATTTTAACATTTTAACATTTTAACATTTTAACATTTTTAACATTTTAACATTTTAACATTTTAACATTTTAATAACATTTTAACATTTTAACATTTTAACATTTTAACATTTTAACATTTTAAACATTTTAACATTTTAACATTTTAACATTTTAACATTTTAACATTTTAACATTTTAACATTTTAACATTTTAACATTTTAACATTTTAACATTTTAACATTTTAACATTTTAACATTTTAACATTTTAACATTTTTTTAACATTTTAACATTTTAACATTTTAACATTTTAACATTTTAACATTTTAACATTTTAACATTTTAACATTTTATTTTAACATTTTAACATTTTAACATTTTAACATTTTAACATTTTAAACATTTTAACATTTTAAACATTTTAACATTTTAACATTTTAAACATTTTAACATTTTAACATTTTAACATTTTAACATTTTAACATTTTTTTAACATTTTAACATTTTAACATTTTAACATTTTAACATTTTAACATTTTAACATTTTAACATTTTTTAACATTTTAACATTTTAACATTTTTTAACATTTTAACATTTTAACATTTTAACATTTTAACATTTTAACATTTTAACATTTTAACATTTTAACATTTTAACATTTTAACATTTTAACATTTTAACATTTTAACATTTTAACATTTTAACATTTTAACATTTTAACATTTTAACATTTTAACATTTTAACATTTTAACATTTTAACATTTTAACATTTTAACATTTTAACATTTTAACATTTTAACATTTTAACATTTTAACATTTTAACATTTTAACATTTTAACATTTTAACATTTTAACATTTTAAACATTTTAACATTTTAACATTTTAACATTTTAAACATTTTAACATTTTAACATTTTAACATTTTAACATTTTAACATTTTAACATTTTAACATTTTAACATTTTA
This sequence comes from Zaprionus davidi, assembly GCA_018903715.1. Taxonomy (NCBI): domain Eukaryota; kingdom Metazoa; phylum Arthropoda; class Insecta; order Diptera; family Drosophilidae; genus Zaprionus; species Zaprionus davidi. The sequence continues at coordinate 29,923 of JAEIGL010000105.1, read as the reverse complement.
ACATTTTAACATTTTTAACATTTTTAACATTTTAACATTTTAACATTTTAACATTTTAACATTTTAACATTTTAAACATTTTAACATTTTAACATTTTAACATTTTAACATTTTAACATTTTAACATTTTAACATTTTAACATTTTAACATTTTAACATTTTAACATTTTAACATTTTAACATTTTTAACATTTTAACATTTTAACATTTTAACATTTTAAACATTTTAACATTTTAACATTTTAACATTTTAACATTTTAACATTTTAACATTTTAACATTTTAACATTTTAACATTTTAACATTTTAACATTTTAACATTTTAACATTTTAACATTTTAACATTTTAACATTTTAACATTTTAACATTTTAACATTTTAACATTTTAACATTTTAACATTTTAACATTTTAACATTTTAACATTTTAACATTTTAACATTTTAACATTTTAACATTTTAACATTTTAACATTTTAACATTTTAAACATTTTAACATTTTAACATTTTAACATTTTAACATTTTAACATTTTAACATTTTAACATTTTAACATTTTTATTTTAACATTTTAACATTTTTTTAACATTTTAACATTTTAACATTTTAACATTTTAAACATTTTAACATTTTAACATTTTAACATTTTAACATTTTAACATTTTAACATTTTAACATTTTAACATTTTTTAACATTTTAACATTTTAACATTTTAACATTTTAACATTTTAACATTTTAACATTTTAACATTTTAACATTTTAACATTTTAACATTTTAACATTTTAACATTTTAACATTTTAACATTTTAACATTTTAACATTTTAACATTTTAACATTTTAACATTTTAACATTTTAACATTTTAACATTTTAACATTTTAACATTTTAACATTTTAACATTTTAACATTTTAACATTTTAACATTTTAACATTTTAACATTTTAACATTTTAACATTTTAACATTTTAACATTTTAACATTTTAACATTTTAACATTTTAACATTTTAACATTTTAACATTTTAACATTTTAACATTTTAAACATTTTAACATTTTAACATTTTAACATTTTAACATTTTAACATTTTAACATTTTAACATTTTAACATTTTAACATTTTAACATTTTAACATTTTAACATTTTAACATTTTAAACATTTTAACATTTTAACATTTTAACATTTTAACATTTTAACATTTTAACATTTTAACATTTTAACATATTTTAACATTTTAACATTTTAACATTTTAACATTTTAACATTTTAACATTTTAACATTTTAACATTTTAACATTTTAACATTTTAACATTTTAACATTTTAACATTTTAACATTTTAACATTTTAACATTTTAACATTTTAACATTTTAACATTTTAACATTTTAACATTTTAACATTTTAACATTTTAACATTTTAACATTTTAACATTTTAACATTTTAACATTTTAACATTTTAACATTTTAACATTTTAACATTTTAACATTTTAACATTTTAACATTTTAACATTTTAACATTTTAACATTTTAACATTTTAACATTTTAACATTTTAACATTTTAACATTTTAACATTTTAACATTTTAACATTTTAACATTTTAACATTTTAACATTTTAACATTTTAACATTTTAACATTTTAACATTTTAACATTTTTTAACATTTTAACATTTTAACATTTTAACATTTTAACATTTTAACATTTTAACATTTTAACATTTTTTTAACATTTTAACATTTTAACATTTTAACATTTTAACATTTTAACATTTTAACATTTTAACATTTTAACATTTTAACATTTTAACATTTTAACATTTTAACATTTTAACATTTTAACATTTTAACATTTTAACATTTTAACATTTTAACATTTTAACATTTTAACATTTTAACATTTTAACATTTTAAACATTTTTTAACATTTTAACATTTTAACATTTTAACATTTTAACATTTTAACATTTTAAACATTTTAACATTTTAACATTTTAACATTTTAACATTTTAACATTTTAACATTTTAACATTTTTTAACATTTTAACATTTTAACATTTTAACATTTTAACATTTTAACATTTTAACATTTTAACATTTTAACATTTTAACATTTTAACATTTTAACATTTTAACATTTTAACATTTTAACATTTTAACATTTTAACATTTTTTAACATTTTAACATTTTAACATTTTAACATTTTAACATTTTAACATTTTAACATTTTAACATTTTAACATTTTAACATTTTAACATTTTAACATTTTAACATTTTAACATTTTAACATTTTAACATTTTAACATTTTAACATTTTAACATTTTAACATTTTAACATTTTAACATTTTAACATTTTAACATTTTTAACATTTTAACATTTTAACATTTTAACATTTTAACATTTTAACATTTTTTTAACATTTTAACATTTTAACATTTTTTTAACATTTTAACATTTTAACATTTTAACATTTTAACATTTTAAACATTTTAACATTTTAACATTTTAACATTTTAACATTTTAACATTTTAACATTTTAACATTTTAACATTTTAACATTTTAACATTTTAACATTTTAACATTTTAACATTTTAACATTTTAACATTTTAACATTTTAACATTTTAACATTTTAACATTTTAACATTTTAACATTTTAACATTTTAACATTTTAACATTTTAACATTTTAACATTTTAACATTTTAACATTTTAACATTTTAACATTTTAACATTTTAACATTTTAACATTTTAACATTTTAACATTTTAACATTTTAACATTTTAACATTTTAACATTTTAACATTTTAACATTTTAACATTTTAACATTTTAACATTTTAACATTTTAACATTTTAACATTTTAACATTTTAACATTTTAACAACATTTTAACATTTTAACATTTTAACATTTTAACATTTTAACATTTTAACATTTTAACATTTTAACATTTTAACATTTTTTAACATTTTAACATTTTAACATTTTAACATTTTAACATTTTTATTTTAACATTTTAACATTTTAACATTTTAACATTTTAACATTTTAACATTTTAACATTTTAACATTTTAACATTTTAACATTTTAACATTTTAACATTTTAACATTTTAACATTTTAACATTTTTTAACATTTTAACATTTTAACATTTTAACATTTTAACATTTTAACATTTTAACATTTTAACATTTTAACATTTTAACATTTTAACATTTTAACATTTTAAACATTTTAACATTTTAACATTTTAACATTTTAACATTTTAACATTTTAACATTTTAACATTTTAACATTTTAACATTTTAACATTTTAACATTTTAACATTTTAACATTTTAACATTTTAACATTTTAACATTTTAACATTTTAACATTTTAACATTTTAACATTTTAACATTTTAACATTTTAACATTTTAACATTTTAACATTTTAACATTTTAACATTTTAACATTTTTTACATTTTTTTAACATTTTAACATTTTAACATTTTAACATTTTAACATTTTTTAACATTTTAACATTTTAACATTTTTTAACATTTTAACATTTTAACATTTTAACATTTTAACATTTTAACATTTTAACATTTTAACATTTTAACATTTTAACATTTTAACATTTTAACATTTTAACATTTTAACATTTTAACATTTTTAACATTTTAACATTTTAACATTTTAACATTTTAACATTTTAACATTTTAACATTTTAACATTTTAACATTTTAACATTTTAACATTTTAACATTTTAACATTTTAACATTTTAACATTTTAACATTTTAACATTTTAACATTTTAACATTTTAACATTTTAACATTTTAACATTTTAACATTTTAAACATTTTAACATTTTAACATTTTAACATTTTAACATTTTAACATTTTAACATTTTAACATTTTAACATTTTAACATTTTAACATTTTAACATTTTAAACATTTTAACATTTTAACATTTTTTAACATTTTAACATTTTAACATTTTTATTTTAACATTTTAACATTTTAACATTTTAACATTTTAACATTTTAACATTTTAACATTTTAACATTTTAACATTTTAACATTTTAACATTTTAAAATTTTAACATTTTAACATTTTAACATTTTAACATTTTAACATTTTAACATTTTAACATTTTAACATTTTAACATTTTTTAACATTTTAACATTTTAACATTTTAACATTTTAACATTTTAACATTTTAACATTTTAACATTTTAACATTTTAACATTTTAACATTTTAACATTTTAACATTTTAACATTTTAACATTTTAACATTTTAACATTTTAACATTTTAACATTTTAACATTTTAACATTTTAACATTTTAACATTTTAACATTTTAACATTTTAACATTTTAACATTTTAACATTTTAACATTTTAACATTTTAACATTTTAACATTTTAACATTTTAACATTTTAACATTTTTAAACATTTTAACATTTTAACATTTTAACATTTTAACATTTTAACATTTTAACATTTTAACATTTTAACATTTTAACATTTTAACATTTTAACATTTTAACATTTTAACATTTTAACATTTTAACATTTTAACATTTTAACATTTTAACATTTTAACATTTTAACATTTTAACATTTTAACATTTTAACATTTTAACATTTTAACATTTTAACATTTTAACATTTTAACATTTTAACATTTTAACATTTTAACATTTTAACATTTTAACATTTTAACATTTTAACATTTTTTAACATTTTAACATTTTAACATTTTAACATTTTAACATTTTTTTAACATTTTAACATTTTAACATTTTAACATTTTAACATTTTAACATTTTAACATTTTAACATTTTAACATTTTAACATTTTAACATTTTAACATTTTAACATTTTAACATTTTAACATTTTAACATTTTAACATTTTTTTAACATTTTAACATTTTAACATTTTAACATTTTAACATTTTAACATTTTAACATTTTAACATTTTAACATTTTAACATTTTAACATTTTAACATTTTAACATTTTAACATTTTAACATTTTAACATTTTAACATTTTAACATTTTAACATTTTAACATTTTAACATTTTAACATTTTAACATTTTAACATTTTAACATTTAACATTTAACAAAATTTTAACATTTTAACATTTTAACTATTTTTTTAACATTTTAACATTTTAACATTTTAACATTTTAACATTTTAACATTTTAACATTTTAACATTTTAACATTTTAACATTTTAACATTTTAACATTTTAACATTTTAACATTTTAACATTTTAACATTTTAACATTTTAACATTTTAAACATTTTAACATTTTAACATTTTAACATTTTTTAACATTTTAACATTTTAAACATTTTAACATTTTAAATATTTTAACATTTTAACATTTTTTAACATTTTAACATTTTAACATTTTAACATTTTAACATTTTAACATTTTAACATTTTAACATTTTAACATTTTAAACATTTTAACATTTAAAACGTTAAAACGTTTAAAAACGTTAAAACGTTTAAAACGTTAAAACGTTAAAACGTTTAAAACGTTAAAACGTTTAAAACGTTAAAACGTTTAAAACGTTAAAACGTTAAAACGTTTAAAACGTTAAAACGTTTAAAACGTTTAAAACGTTAAAACGTTAAAACGTTAAAACGTTAAAACGTTAAAACGTTTAAAACGTTAAAACGTTAAAAACGTTAAAACGTTAAAACGTTAAAACGTTAAAACGTTTAAACGTTTAAACGTTAAAACGTTAAAACGTTAAAACGTTAAAACGTTAAAAACGTTAAAACGTTAAAACGTTAAAACGTTAAAACGTTAAAACGTTAAAAAACGTTAAAACGTTAAAACGTTAAAACGTTAAAACGTTAAAACGTTTAAAACGTTAAAACGTTAAAACGTTAAAACGTTAAAACGTTAAAACGTTAAAACGTTAAAACGTTAAAACGTTAAAACGTTAAAAAAACGTTAAAACGTTAAAACGTTAAAACGTTAAAACGTTAAAAACGTTAAAACGTTAAACGTTAAAACGTTAAAACGTTAAAACGTTTAAAACGTTAAAACGTTAAAACGTTAAAACGTTAAAACGTTAAAACGTTAAAACGTTAAAAACGTTAAAACGTTAAAACGTTAAAACGTTAAAACGTTAAAACGTTAAAACGTTAAAACGTTAAAACGTTAAAACGTTAAAACGTTAAAACGTTAAAACGTTAAAACGTTAAAACGTTAAAACGTTAAAACGTTAAAACGTTAAAACGTTAAAACGTTAAAACGTTTAAAACGTTAAAACGTTAAAACGTTAAAACGTTAAAAACGTTAAAACGTTAAAACGTTAAAACGTTAAAAACGTTAAAACGTTAAAACGTTAAAACGTTAAAACGTTAAAACGTTAAAACGTTAAAACGTTAAAACGTTAAAACGTTAAAACGTTAAAACGTTAAAACGTTAAAACGTTAAAACGTTAAAACGTTAAAACGTTAAAACGTTAAAACGTTAAAACGTTAAAACGTTTAAAAACGTTAAAACGTTAAAACGTTAAAACGTTAAAACGTTAAAACGTTAAAACGTTAAAACGTTAAAACGTTAAAACGTTAAAACGTTAAAACGTTAAAACGTTAAAACGTTAAAACGTTAAAACGTTAAAACGTTAAAACGTTAAAACGTTAAAACGTTAAAACGTTAAAACGTTAAAACGTTAAAACGTTAAAACGTTAAAACGTTAAAACGTTAAAACGTTAAAACGTTAAAACGTTAAAACGTTAAAACGTTAAAACGTTAAAACGTTAAAACGTTAAAACGTTAAAACGTTAAAACGTTAAAAAAACGTTAAAACGTTAAAACGTTAAAACGTTAAAACGTTAAAACGTTAAAACGTTAAAACGTTAAAACGTTAAAACGTTAAAACGTTAAAACGTTAAAACGTTAAAACGTTAAAACGTTAAAACGTTAAAACGTTAAAACGTTAAAACGTTAAAACGTTAAAACGTTAAAACGTTAAAACGTTAAAACGTTAAAACGTTAAAACGTTAAAACGTTAAAACGTTAAAACGTTAAAACGTTAAAACGTTAAAAACGTTAAAACGTTAAAACGTTAAAACGTTAAAACGTTAAAACGTTAAAAACGTTAAAACGTTAAAACGTTAAAACGTTAAAACGTTAAAACGTTAAAACGTTAAAACGTTAAAACGTTAAAACGTTAAAACGTTAAAACGTTAAAACGTTAAAACGTTAAAACGTTAAAACGTTAAAACGTTAAAACGTTAAAACGTTAAAACGTTAAAACGTTAAAACGTTAAAAACGTTAAAACGTTAAAACGTTAAAACGTTAAAACGTTAAAACGTTAAAACGTTAAAACGTTAAAACGTTAAAACGTTAAAACGTTAAAACGTTAAAACGTTAAAACGTTAAAACGTTAAAACGTTAAAACGTTAAAACGTTAAAAACGTTAAAACGTTAAAACGTTAAAACGTTAAAACGTTAAAACGTTAAAACGTTAAAACGTTAAAACGTTAAAACGTTAAAACGTTAAAACGTTAAAACGTTAAAACGTTAAAACGTTAAAACGTTAAAACGTTAAAACGTTAAAACGTTAAAACGTTAAAACGTTAAAACGTTAAAACGTTAAAACGTTAAAACGTTAAAACGTTAAAACGTTAAAACGTTAAAACGTTAAAACGTTAAAACGTTAAAACGTTAAAACGTTAAAACGTTAAAACGTTAAAACGTTAAAACGTTAAAACGTTAAAACGTTAAAACGTTAAAACGTTAAAAAACGTTAAAACGTTAAAACGTTAAAACGTTAAAACGTTAAAACGTTAAAACGTTAAAACGTTAAAACGTTAAAACGTTAAAACGTTAAAACGTTAAAACGTTAAAACGTTAAAACGTTAAAACGTTAAAACGTTAAAACGTTAAAACGTTAAAACGTTAAAACGTTAAAACGTTAAAACGTTAAAACGTTAAAACGTTAAAACGTTAAAACGTTAAAACGTTAAAACGTTAAAACGTTAAAACGTTAAAACGTTAAAACGTTAAAACGTTAAAACGTTAAAACGTTAAAACGTTAAAACGTTAAAAACGTTAAAACGTTAAAACGTTAAAACGTTAAAACGTTAAAACGTTAAAACGTTAAAACGTTAAAACGTTAAAACGTTAAAACGTTAAACGTTAAAACGTTAAAACGTTAAAACGTTAAAACGTTAAAACGTTAAAACGTTAAAACGTTAAAACGTTAAAACGTTAAAACGTTAAAACGTTAAAACGTTAAAACGTTAAAACGTTAAAACGTTAAAACGTTAAAACGTTAAAACGTTAAAACGTTAAAACGTTAAAACGTTAAAACGTTAAAACGTTAAAACGTTAAAACGTTAAAACGTTAAAACGTTAAAACGTTAAAACGTTAAAACGTTAAAACGTTAAAACGTTAAAACGTTAAAACGTTAAAACGTTAAAACGTTAAAACGTTAAAACGTTAAAACGTTAAAACGTTAAAACGTTAAAACGTTAAAACGTTAAAACGTTAAAACGTTAAAAAAAACGTTAAAACGTTAAAACGTTAAAACGTTAAAACGTTAAAACGTTAAAAACGTTAAAACGTTAAAACGTTAAAACGTTAAAACGTTAAAACGTTAAAACGTTAAAACGTTAAAACGTTAAAACGTTAAAACGTTAAAACGTTAAAACGTTAAAACGTTAAAACGTTAAAACGTTAAAACGTTAAAAAAACGTTAAAACGTTAAAACGTTAAAACGTTAAAACGTTAAAACGTTAAAACGTTAAAACGTTAAAACGTTAAAACGTTAAAACGTTAAAACGTTAAAACGTTAAAACGTTAAAACGTTAAAAAAACGTTAAAACGTTAAAACGTTAAAACGTTAAAACGTTAAAACGTTAAAACGTTAAAACGTTAAAACGTTAAAACGTTAAAACGTTAAAACGTTAAAACGTTAAAACGTTAAAACGTTAAAACGTTAAAACGTTAAAACGTTAAAACGTTAAAACGTTAAAACGTTAAAACGTTAAAACGTTAAAACGTTAAACGTTAAAATGTTAAAACGTTAAAACGTTAAAACGTTAAAACGTTAAAAACGTTAAAACGTTAAAACGTTAAAACGTTAAAACGTTAAAACGTTAAAACGTTAAAACGTTAAAACGTTAAAACGTTAAAACGTTAAAACGTTAAAACGTTAAAACGTTAAAACGTTAAAACGTTAAAACGTTAAAACGTTAAAACGTTAAAACGTTAAAACGTTAAAACGTTAAAACGTTAAAACGTTAAAACGTTAAAACGTTAAAACGTTAAAACGTTAAAACGTTAAAACGTTAAAACGTTAAAACGTTAAAACGTTAAAACGTTAAAACGTTAAAACGTTAAAAACGTAAAACGTTAAAACGTTAAAAACGTTAAAACGTTAAAACGTTAAAACGTTAAAACGTTAAAAACGTTAAAACGTTAAAACGTTAAAACGTTAAAACGTTAAAACGTTAAAACGTTAAAACGTTAAAACGTTAAAACGTTAAAACGTTAAAAAAACGTTAAAACGTTAAAACGTTAAAACGTTAAAACGTTAAAACGTTAAAACGTTAAAACGTTAAAACGTTAAAACGTTAAAAAAAACGTTAAAACGTTAAAACGTTAAAACGTTAAAACGTTAAAACGTTAAAACGTTAAAACGTTAAAACGTTAAAACGTTAAAACGTTAAAACGTTAAAACGTTAAAACGTTAAAACGTTAAAACGTTAAAACGTTAAAACGTTAAAACGTTAAACGTTAAAACGTTAAAACGTTAAAACGTTAAAACGTTAAAACGTTAAAACGTTAAAAACGTTAAAACGTTAAAACGTTAAAACGTTAAAACGTTAAAACGTTAAAACGTTAAAACGTTAAAACGTTAAAACGTTAAAACGTTAAAACGTTAAAACGTTAAAACGTTAAAACGTTAAAACGTTAAAACGTTAAAACGTTAAAACGTTAAAAAAGTTAAAACGTTAAAACGTTAAAACGTTAAAACGTTAAAACGTTAAAACGTTAAAACGTTAAAACGTTAAAACGTTAAAACGTTAAAAACGTTAAAACGTTAAAACGTTAAAATGTTAAAACGTTAAAACGTTAAAACGTTAAAACGTTAAAACGTTAAAACGTTAAAACGTTAAAACGTTAAAACGTTAAAACGTTAAAAAACGTTAAAACGTTAAAACGTTAAAATGTTAAAACGTTAAAACGTTAAAACGTTAAAACGTTAAAACGTTAAAACGTTAAAACGTTAAAACGTTAAAACGTTAAAACGTTAAAACGTTAAAACGTTAAAACGTTAAAACGTTAAAACGTTAAAATGTTAAAACGTTAAAACGTTAAAACGTTAAAACGTTAAAACGTTAAAACGTTAAAATGTTAAAACGTTAAAACGTTAAAACGTTAAAACGTTAAAACGTTAAAACGTTAAAACGTTAAAACGTTAAAACGTTAAAACGTTAAAACGTTAAAACGTTAAAACGTTAAAACGTTAAAACGTTAAAACGTTAAAACGTTAAAACGTTAAAAACGTTAAAACGTTAAAACGTTAAAACGTTAAAACGTTAAAACGTTAAAACGTTAAAACGTTAAAACGTTAAAACGTTAAAACGTTAAAACGTTAAAACGTTAAAAAACGTTAAAACGTTAAAACGTTAAAACGTTAAAACGTTAAAACGTTAAAACGTTAAAACGTTAAAAACGTTAAAACGTTAAAACGTTAAAACGTTAAAACGTTAAAACGTTAAAACGTTAAAACGTTAAAAACGTTAAAACGTTAAAAAAAGTTAAAACGTTAAAACGTTAAAACGTTAAAACGTTAAAACGTTAAAACGTTAAAACGTTAAAACGTTAAAACGTTAAAACGTTAAAACGTTAAAACGTTAAAACGTTAAAACGTTAAAACGTTAAAACGTTAAAACGTTAAAACGTTAAAACGTTAAAACGTTAAAACGTTAAAACGTTAAAACGTTAAAACGTTAAAATGTTAAAACGTTAAAACGTTAAAATGTTAAAACGTTAAAACGTTAAAACGTTAAACGTTAAAACGTTAAAACGTTAAAACGTTAAAATGTTAAAACGTTAAAAACGTTAAAACGTTAAAACGTTAAAACGTTAAAACGTTAAAACGTTAAAACGTTAAAACGTTAAAACGTTAAAACGTTAAAACGTTAAAACGTTAAAACGTTAAAACGTTAAAACGTTAAAACGTTAAAACGTTAAAACGTTAAAACGTTAAAACGTTAAAACGTTAAAACGTTAAAACGTTAAAACGTTAAAACGTTAAAACGTTAAAACGTTAAAACGTTAAAACGTTAAAACGTTAAAACGTTAAAACGTTAAAAAAACGTTAAAACGTTAAAACGTTAAAACGTTAAAACGTTAAAACGTTAAAACGTTAAAACGTTAAAACGTTAAAACGTTAAAACGTTAAAACGTTAAAACGTTAAAACGTTAAAAACGTTAAAACGTTAAAACGTTAAAACGTTAAAACGTTAAAATAAAACGTTAAAACGTTAAAACGTTAAAACGTTAAAACGTTAAAAACGTTAAAAACGTTAAAACGTTAAAACGTTAAAACGTTAAAACGTTAAAACGTTAAAACGTTAAAACGTTAAAACGTTAAAACGTTAAAAAAGTTAAAACGTTAAAACGTTAAAACGTTAAAACGTTAAAACGTTAAAACGTTAAAACGTTAAAACGTTAAAACGTTAAAACGTTAAAACGTTAAAACGTTAAAACGTTAAAACGTTAAAACGTTAAAACGTTAAAACGTTAAAACGTTAAAACGTTAAAACGTTAAAAAAACGTTAAAACGTTAAAAAAAACGTTAAAACGTTAAAAACGTTAAAACGTTAAAACGTTAAAACGTTAAAACGTTAAAACGTTAAAACGTTAAAACGTTAAAACGTTAAAACGTTAAAACGTTAAAACGTTAAAACGTTAAAACGTTAAAACGTTAAAACGTTAAAACGTTAAAACGTTAAAACGTTAAAACGTTAAAACGTTAAAACGTTAAAACGTTAAAACGTTAAAACGTTAAAACGTTAAAACGTTAAAACGTTAAAACGTTAAAAACGTTAAAACGTTAAAACGTTAAAACGTTAAAACGTTAAAAACGTTAAAACGTTAAAACAAAGTTAAAACGTTAAAACGTTAAAACGTTAAAACGTTAAAACGTTAAAACGTTAAAACGTTAAAACGTTAAAAAACGTTAAAACGTTAAAAAAAGTTAAAAACGTTAAAACGTTAAAACGTTAAAACGTTAAAACGTTAAAAACGTTAAAAACGTTAAAACGTTAAAACGTTAAAACGTTAAAACGTTAAAACGTTAAAACGTTAAAAAAACGTTAAAACGTTAAAACGTTAAAACGTTAAAACGTTAAAACGTTAAAACGTTAAAACGTTAAAACGTTAAAACGTTAAAACGTTAAAACGTTAAAACGTTAAAACGTTAAACGTTAAAACGTTAAAACGTTAAAACGTTAAAAACGTTAAAACGTTAAAAACGTTAAAACGTTAAAACGTTAAAACGTTAAAACGTTAAAACGTTAAAACGTTAAAACGTTAAAACGTTAAAACGTTAAAACGTTAAAACGTTAAAACGTTAAAAACGTTAAAACGTTAAAACGTTAAAACGTTAAAACGTTAAAAAACGTTAAAACGTTAAAACGTTAAAACGTTAAAACGTTAAAACGTTAAAACGTTAAAACGTTAAAACGTTAAAACGTTAAAACGTTAAAAACGTTAAAACGTTAAAACGTTAAAACGTTAAAACGTTAAAACGTTAAAACGTTAAAACGTTAAAAACGTTAAAACGTTAAAACGTTAAAACGTTAAAACGTTAAAACGTTAAAACGTTAAAACGTTAAAACGTTAAAACGTTAAAACGTTAAAACGTTAAAACGTTAAAACGTTAAAACGTTAAAACGTTAAAAACGTTAAAAAAACGTTAAAACGTTAAAACGTTAAAACGTTAAAACGTTAAAACGTTAAAACGTTAAAAACGTTAAAACGTTAAAACGTTAAAACGTTAAAATGTTAAAACGTTAAAAACGTTAAAACGTTAAAACGTTAAAACGTTAAAACGTTAAAACGTTAAAACGTTAAAACGTTAAAACGTTAAAACGTTAAAACGTTAAAACGTTAAAACGTTAAAACGTTAAAACGTTAAAACGTTAAAACGTTAAAACGTTAAAACGTTAAAACGTTAAAACGTTAAAACGTTAAAACGTTAAAACGTTAAAACGTTAAAACGTTAAAACGTTAAAACGTTAAAACGTTAAAACGTTAAAACGTTAAAACGTTAAAACGTTAAAACGTTAAAAACGTTAAAACGTTAAAAACGTTAAAACGTTAAAACGTTAAAACGTTAAAACGTTAAAACGTTAAAACGTTAAAACGTTAAAACGTTAAAACGTTAAAACGTTAAAACGTTAAAACGTTAAAACGTTAAAACGTTAAAACGTTAAAACGTTAAAACGTTAAAACGTTAAAACGTTAAAAAACGTTAAAACGTTAAAACGTTTAAACGTTAAAACGTTAAAACGTTAAAACGTTAAAACGTTAAAACGTTAAAACGTTAAAACGTTAAAACGTTAAAACGTTAAAACGTTAAAACGTTAAAACGTTAAAACGTTAAAACGTTAAAACGTTAAAACGTTAAAACGTTAAAACGTTAAAACGTTAAAACGTTAAAACGTTAAAACGTTAAAACGTTAAAACGTTAAAACGTTAAAACGTTAAAACGTTAAAACGTTAAAACGTTAAAACGTTAAAACGTTAAAACGTTAAAACGTTAAAACGTTAAAACGTTAAAACGTTAAAACGTTAAAACGTTAAAACGTTAAAACGTTAAAACGTTAAAACGTTAAAACGTTAAAACGTTAAAACGTTAAAACGTTAAAACGTTAAAACGTTAAAACGTTAAAACGTTAAAACGTTAAAACGTTAAAACGTTAAAACGTTAAAACGTTAAAACGTTAAAACGTTAAAACGTTAAAACGTTAAAACGTTAAAACGTTAAAACGTTAAAACGTTAAAATGTTAAAACGTTAAAACGTTAAAACGTTAAAAACGTTAAAACGTTAAAACGTTAAAACGTTAAAACGTTAAAACGTTAAAACGTTAAAACGTTAAAACGTTAAAACGTTAAAACGTTAAAACGTTAAAACGTTAAAACGTTAAAACGTTAAAACGTTAAAACGTTAAAACGTTAAAACGTTAAAACGTTAAAACGTTAAAACGTTAAAACGTTAAAACGTTAAAAACGTTAAAACGTTAAAACGTTAAAACGTTAAAACGTTAAAACGTTAAAACGTTAAAACGTTAAAACGTTAAAACGTTAAAACGTTAAAACGTTAAAACGTTAAAACGTTAAAACGTTAAAACGTTAAAACGTTAAAACGTTAAAACGTTAAAACGTTAAAACGTTAAAACGTTAAAACGTTAAAACGTTAAAAAAAACGTTAAAACGTTAAAACGTTAAAACGTTAAAACGTTAAAACGTTAAAACGTTAAAACGTTAAAACGTTAAAAACGTTAAAACGTTAAAAACGTTAAAACGTTAAAACGTTAAAACGTTAAAAACGTTAAAACGTTAAAATGTTAAAAACGTTAAAACGTTAAAACGTTAAAACGTTAAAACGTTAAAACGTTAAAACGTTAAAACGTTAAAAACGTTAAAACGTTAAAACGTTAAAACGTTAAAACGTTAAAACGTTAAAACGTTAAAACGTTAAAACGTTAAAACGTTAAAACGTTAAAACGTTAAAACGTTAAAAACGTTAAAACGTTAAAACGTTAAAACGTTAAAACGTTAAAACGTTAAAACGTTAAAACGTTAAAACGTTAAAACGTTAAAACGTTAAAACGTTAAAACGTTAAAACGTTAAAACGTTAAAACGTTAAAACGTTAAAACGTTAAAACGTTAAAACGTTAAAACGTTAAAACGTTAAAACGTTAAAACGTTAAAACGTTAAAACGTTAAAACGTTAAAACGTTAAAAACGTTAAAATGTTAAAACGTTAAAACGTTAAAACGTTAAAACGTTAAAACGTTAAAACGTTAAAACGTTAAAACGTTAAAACGTTAAAACGTTAAAACGTTAAAACGTTAAAAAAAACGTTAAAACGTTAAAACGTTAAAACGTTAAAACGTTAAAACGTTAAAACGTTAAAACGTTAAAACGTTAAAACGTTAAAACGTTAAAACGTTAAAACGTTAAAACGTTAAAAACGTTAAAACGTTAAAACGTTAAAACGTTAAAACGTTAAAACGTTAAAACGTTAAAACGTTAAAACGTTAAAACGTTAAAACGTTAAAACGTTAAAACGTTAAAACGTTAAAACGTTAAAACGTTAAAACGTTAAAACGTTAAAACGTTAAAACGTTAAAACGTTAAAACGTTAAAACGTTTAAAACGTTAAAACGTTAAAACGTTAAAACGTTAAAACGTTAAAACGTTAAAACGTTAAAACGTTAAAACGTTAAAACGTTAAAACGTTAAAACGTTAAAACGTTAAAAAAACGTTAAAACGTTAAAACGTTAAAACGTTAAAACGTTAAAACGTTAAAACGTTAAAACGTTAAAACGTTAAAACGTTAAAAACGTTAAAACGTTAAAACGTTAAAACGTTAAAACGTTAAAACGTTAAAACGTTAAAACGTTAAAACGTTAAAACGTTAAAACGTTAAAACGTTAAAACGTTAAAACGTTAAAACGTTAAAAACGTTAAAAACGTTAAAACGTTAAAACGTTAAAACGTTAAAACGTTAAAACGTTAAAACGTTAAAACGTTAAAAACGTTAAAACGTTAAAACGTTAAAACGTTAAAACGTTAAAACGTTAAAACGTTAAAACGTTAAAACGTTAAAACGTTAAAACGTTAAAAAACGTTAAAACGTTAAAACGTTAAAACGTTAAAAACGTTAAAACGTTAAAACGTTAAAACGTTAAAACGTTAAAACGTTAAAACGTTAAAAACGTTAAAACGTTAAAACGTTAAAAACGTTAAAACGTTAAAACGTTAAAACGTTAAAACGTTAAAACGTTAAAACGTTAAAACGTTAAAACGTTAAAACGTTAAAACGTTAAAACGTTAAAACGTTAAAAACGTTAAAACGTTAAAACGTTAAAACGTTAAAACGTTAAAACGTTAAAACGTTAAAACGTTAAAACGTTAAAACGTTAAAACGTTAAAACGTTAAAACGTTAAAACGTTAAAACGTTAAAACGTTAAAACGTTAAAACGTTAAAACGTTAAAACGTTAAAACGTTAAAACGTTAAAACGTTAAAACGTTAAAACGTTAAAACGTTAAAACGTTAAAACGTTAAAAACGTTAAAACGTTAAAACGTTAAAACGTTAAAACGTTAAAACGTTAAAACGTTAAAACGTTAAAACGTTAAAACGTTAAAACGTTAAAACGTTAAAACGTTAAAACGTTAAAACGTTAAAACGTTAAAACGTTAAAACGTTAAAACGTTAAAACGTTAAAACGTTAAAACGTTAAAACGTTAAAACGTTAAAACGTTAAAACGTTAAAACGTTAAAACGTTTAAAACGTTAAAACGTTAAAACGTTAAAACGTTAAAACGTTAAAACGTTAAAACGTTAAAACGTTAAAACGTTAAAAACGTTAAAACGTTAAAACGTTAAAACGTTAAAACGTTAAAACGTTAAAACGTTAAAACGTTAAAACGTTAAAACGTTAAAACGTTAAAACGTTAAAACGTTAAAACGTTAAAACGTTAAAACGTTTAAAACGTTAAAACGTTAAAACGTTAAAACGTTAAAACGTTAAAACGTTAAAACGTTAAAACGTTAAAACGTTAAAACGTTAAAACGTTAAAACGTTAAAACGTTAAAACGTTAAAACGTTAAAACGTTAAAACGTTAAAACGTTTAAAACGTTAAAACGTTAAAACGTTAAAACGTTAAAACGTTAAAACGTTAAAACGTTTAAACGTTAAAACGTTTAAAACGTTAAAACGTTAAAACGTTAAAACGTTAAAACGTTAAAACGTTAAAACGTTAAAACGTTAAAACGTTAAAACGTTAAAACGTTAAAACGTTTAAAACGTTAAAACGTTAAAACGTTAAAACGTTAAAACGTTAAAACGTTAAAACGTTAAAACGTTAAAACGTTAAAAACGTTAAAACGTTAAAACGTTAAAACGTTAAAACGTTAAAACGTTAAAACGTTAAAACGTTAAAACGTTAAAACGTTAAAACGTTAAAACGTTAAAACGTTAAAAACGTTAAAACGTTAAAACGTTAAAACGTTAAAACGTTAAAACGTTTAAAACGTTAAAACGTTAAAACGTTAAAAACGTTAAAACGTTAAAACGTTAAAACGTTAAAACGTTAAAACGTTAAAACGTTAAAACGTTAAAACGTTAAAACGTTAAAACGTTAAAACGTTAAAAACGTTAAAACGTTAAAACGTTAAAACGTTAAAACGTTAAAACGTTAAAACGTTAAAACGTTAAAACGTTAAAACGTTAAAACGTTAAAACGTTAAAACGTTAAAACGTTAAAAACGTTAAAACGTTAAAACGTTAAAACGTTAAAAACGTTAAAAACGTTAAAACGTTAAAACGTTAAAACGTTAAAACGTTAAAACGTTTAAAACGTTAAAACGTTAAAACGTTAAAACGTTAAAACGTTAAAACGTTAAAAAAACGTTAAAAACGTTAAAACGTTAAAACGTTAAAACGTTAAAACGTTAAAACGTTAAAACGTTAAAACGTTAAAACGTTAAAACGTTAAAACGTTAAAACGTTAAAAACGTTAAAACGTTAAAACGTTAAAACGTTAAAACGTTAAAACGTTAAAACGTTAAAACGTTAAAACGTTAAAACGTTAAAAACGTTAAAACGTTAAAACGTTAAAACGTTAAAACGTTAAAACGTTAAAACGTTAAAAACGTTAAAACGTTAAAAACGTTAAAACGTTAAAACGTTAAAACGTTAAAACGTTAAAACGTTAAAACGTTAAAACGTTAAAACGTTTAAAAAAACGTTAAAACGTTAAAACGTTAAAACGTTAAAACGTTTAAAACGTTAAAACGTTAAAAACGTTAAAACGTTAAAACGTTAAAACGTTAAAACGTTAAAACGTTAAAACGTTAAAACGTTAAAACGTTAAAACGTTAAAACGTTAAAACGTTAAAACGTTAAAACGTTAAAACGTTAAAACGTTAAAACGTTAAAACGTTAAAACGTTAAAACGTTAAAACGTTAAAACGTTAAAACGTTAAAACGTTAAAACGTTAAAACGTTAAAACGTTAAAACGTTAAAACGTTAAAACGTTAAAACGTTAAAAACGTTAAAACGTTAAAACGTTAAAACGTTAAAAACGTTAAAACGTTAAAAAAACGTTAAAACGTTAAAACGTTAAAACGTTAAAACGTTAAAACGTTAAAAACGTTAAAACGTTAAAACGTTAAAACGTTAAAACGTTAAAACGTTAAAACGTTAAAACGTTAAAACGTTAAAACGTTAAAACGTTAAAACGTTAAAACGTTAAAAACGTTAAAACGTTAAAACGTTAAAAACGTTAAAAACGTTAAAACGTTAAAACGTTAAAACGTTAAAACGTTAAAACGTTAAAACGTTAAAACGTTAAAACGTTAAAACGTTAAAACGTTAAAACGTTAAAACGTTAAAACGTTAAAACGTTAAAACGTTAAAACGTTAAAACGTTAAAACGTTAAAACGTTAAAAACGTTAAAACGTTAAAACGTTAAAACGTTAAAACGTTAAAACGTTAAAACGTTAAAAACGTTAAAACGTTTAAAACGTTAAAACGTTAAAACGTTAAAACGTTAAAACGTTAAAACGTTAAAACGTTAAAACGTTAAAACGTTAAAACGTTAAAACGTTAAAACGTTAAAACGTTAAAACGTTAAAACGTTAAAACGTTAAAACGTTAAAACGTTAAAACGTTAAAACGTTTAAAACGTTAAAACGTTAAAACGTTAAAACGTTAAAACGTTAAAACGTTAAAACGTTAAAACGTTAAAACGTTAAAACGTTAAAACGTTAAAACGTTTAAAACGTTAAAACGTTAAAACGTTAAAACGTTAAAACGTTAAAACGTTAAAACGTTAAAAACGTTAAAACGTTAAAACGTTAAAACGTTAAAACGTTAAAACGTTAAAACGTTAAAACGTTAAAACGTTAAAACGTTAAAACGTTAAAACGTTAAAAACGTTAAAACGTTAAAACGTTAAAACGTTAAAACGTTAAAACGTTAAAACGTTAAAACGTTAAAACGTTAAAACGTTAAAACGTTAAAACGTTAAAACGTTAAAACGTTAAAACGTTAAAACGTTAAAACGTTAAAACGTTAAAACGTTAAAACGTTAAAACGTTAAAACGTTAAAACGTTAAAACGTTAAAACGTTAAAACGTTAAAACGTTAAAACGTTAAAACGTTAAAACGTTAAAACGTTAAAAACGTTAAAACGTTAAAACGTTTAAAACGTTAAAACGTTAAAACGTTAAAACGTTAAAAACGTTAAAACGTTAAAACGTTAAAACGTTAAAACGTTAAAACGTTAAAACGTTAAAACGTTAAAACGTTAAAACGTTAAAACGTTAAAACGTTAAAACGTTAAAACGTTTAAAAAAACGTTAAAACGTTAAAACGTTAAAACGTTAAAACGTTAAAACGTTAAAACGTTAAAAAACGTTAAAACGTTAAAACGTTAAAACGTTAAAACGTTAAAACGTTAAAACGTTAAAACGTTAAAACGTTTAAAACGTTAAAACGTTAAAACGTTTAAAACGTTAAAACGTTAAAACGTTAAAACGTTAAAACGTTAAAACGTTAAAACGTTAAAACGTTAAAACGTTAAAAACGTTAAAACGTTAAAAACGTTTAAAACGTTAAAACGTTAAAACGTTAAAACGTTAAAACGTTAAAACGTTAAAACGTTAAAACGTTAAAACGTTAAAACGTTAAAACGTTAAAACGTTAAAACGTTTAAAACGTTAAAACGTTAAAACGTTAAAACGTTAAAACGTTAAAACGTTAAAACGTTAAAACGTTAAAACGTTAAAACGTTAAAACGTTAAAACGTTAAAACGTTAAAACGTTAAAACGTTAAAACGTTAAAACGTTAAAACGTTAAAACGTTAAAACGTTAAAACGTTAAAACGTTAAAACGTTAAAACGTTAAAACGTTAAAACGTTAAAACGTTAAAACGTTAAAACGTTAAAACGTTAAAACGTTAAAACGTTAAAACGTTAAAACGTTAAAACGTTAAAACGTTAAAACGTTAAAAAAACGTTAAAACGTTTAAAACGTTAAAACGTTAAAACGTTAAAACGTTAAAACGTTAAAACGTTAAAAACGTTAAAACGTTAAAACGTTAAAACGTTAAAACGTTAAAACGTTAAAACGTTAAAACGTTAAAACGTTTAAAACGTTAAAACGTTAAAACGTTAAAACGTTAAAAAACGTTAAAACGTTAAAACGTTAAAACGTTAAAACGTTAAAAACGTTAAAACGTTAAAACGTTAAAACGTTAAAACGTTAAAACGTTAAAACGTTAAAACGTTAAAACGTTAAAACGTTTAAAACGTTAAAACGTTAAAACGTTAAAACGTTAAAACGTTAAAACGTTAAAACGTTAAAACGTTTAAAACGTTAAAACGTTAAAACGTTAAAACGTTAAAACGTTAAAACGTTAAAACGTTAAAACGTTAAAAACGTTAAAACGTTAAAACGTTAAAACGTTAAAACGTTAAAACGTTAAAACGTTAAAACGTTAAAACGTTAAAACGTTAAAACGTTAAAACGTTAAAACGTTAAAACGTTAAAACGTTAAAACGTTAAAACGTTAAAACGTTAAAACGTTAAAAACGTTAAAACGTTAAAACGTTAAAACGTTAAAACGTTAAAACGTTAAAACGTTAAAACGTTAAAACGTTAAAACGTT
Source organism: Zaprionus davidi (assembly GCA_018903715.1). Classification (NCBI taxonomy): domain Eukaryota; kingdom Metazoa; phylum Arthropoda; class Insecta; order Diptera; family Drosophilidae; genus Zaprionus; species Zaprionus davidi. The sequence continues at coordinate 8,930 of JAEIGL010000105.1, read as the reverse complement.
AAAACGTTAAAACGTTAAAACGTTAAAACGTTAAAACGTTTAAAACGTTAAAACGTTAAAACGTTAAAACGTTAAAACGTTAAAACGTTAAAACGTTAAAACGTTAAAACGTTAAAACGTTAAAACGTTAAAAACGTTAAAACGTTAAAACGTTAAAACGTTAAAACGTTTAAACGTTAAAACGTTAAAACGTTAAAACGTTTAAAACGTTAAAACGTTAAAACGTTAAAACGTTAAAACGTTAAAACGTTAAAAACGTTAAAACGTTAAAACGTTAAAACGTTAAAACGTTTAAAACGTTAAAACGTTAAAACGTTAAAAACGTTAAAACGTTAAAACGTTAAAACGTTAAAACGTTAAAACGTTAAAACGTTAAAACGTTAAAACGTTAAAAACGTTAAAAAAAACGTTAAAACGTTAAAACGTTAAAACGTTAAAACGTTAAAACGTTAAAACGTTAAAACGTTAAAACGTTAAAACGTTAAAACGTTAAAACGTTAAAACGTTAAAACGTTAAAACGTTAAAACGTTAAAACGTTAAAACGTTAAAACGTTAAAACGTTAAAACGTTAAAACGTTAAAACGTTAAAACGTTAAAACGTTAAAAACGTTAAAACGTTAAAACGTTAAAACGTTAAAACGTTAAAACGTTAAAACGTTAAAACGTTAAAACGTTAAAACGTTAAAACGTTAAAACGTTAAAAACGTTAAAACGTTAAAACGTTAAAAACGTTAAAACGTTAAAACGTTAAAACGTTAAAACGTTAAAACGTTAAAACGTTAAAACGTTAAAAACGTTAAAACGTTAAAAACGTTAAAACGTTAAAACGTTAAAACGTTAAAACGTTAAAACGTTAAAACGTTAAAACGTTAAAACGTTAAAACGTTAAAACGTTAAAACGTTAAAACGTTAAAACGTTAAAAACGTTAAAAACGTTAAAACGTTAAAACGTTAAAACGTTAAAACGTTAAAACGTTAAAACGTTAAAACGTTAAAACGTTAAAACGTTAAAACGTTAAAACGTTAAAACGTTAAAACGTTAAAACGTTAAAAACGTTAAAACGTTAAAACGTTTAAAACGTTAAAACGTTAAAACGTTAAAACGTTAAAACGTTAAAACGTTAAAACGTTAAAACGTTAAAACGTTAAAACGTTAAAAACGTTAAAACGTTAAAACGTTAAAACGTTAAAACGTTAAAACGTTAAAACGTTAAAACGTTAAAACGTTAAAACGTTAAAACGTTAAAACGTTAAAAACGTTAAAACGTTAAAACGTTAAAACGTTAAAACGTTAAAACGTTAAAACGTTAAAACGTTAAAACGTTAAAACGTTAAAACGTTTAAAACGTTAAAACGTTAAAACGTTAAAAAAAGTTAAAACGTTAAAAAAACGTTAAAACGTTAAAACGTTAAAACGTTAAAACGTTTAAAACGTTAAAACGTTAAAACGTTAAAACGTTAAAACGTTAAAACGTTAAAACGTTAAAACGTTAAAACGTTAAAACGTTAAAACGTTAAAACGTTAAAACGTTAAAACGTTAAAACGTTTAAAACGTTTAAACGTTAAAACGTTTAAAACGTTAAAACGTTAAAACGTTAAAACGTTAAAACGTTTAAAACGTTAAAACGTTAAAACGTTAAAACGTTTAAACGTTAAAACGTTAAAACGTTAAAAACGTTAAAACGTTAAAACGTTAAAACGTTAAAAACGTTTAAAACGTTAAAACGTTAAAACGTTAAAACGTTAAAACGTTAAAACGTTAAAACGTTAAAACGTTAAAAAACGTTAAAACGTTAAAACGTTTAAAACGTTAAAACGTTAAAACGTTAAAACGTTAAAACGTTAAAACGTTAAAACGTTAAAACGTTAAAACGTTAAAACGTTAAAAACGTTAAAACGTTAAAACGTTAAAAAACGTTAAAACGTTAAAAACGTTAAAACGTTAAAACGTTAAAACGTTAAAACGTTAAAACGTTAAAACGTTTAAAACGTTAAAACGTTAAAACGTTAAAACGTTAAAACGTTAAAACGTTAAAACGTTAAAACGTTAAAACGTTAAAAACGTTAAAACGTTAAAACGTTAAAACGTTTAAAACGTTAAAACGTTTAAACGTTAAAACGTTAAAACGTTAAAACGTTAAAACGTTAAAACGTTAAAACGTTAAAACGTTAAAACGTTAAAACGTTAAAACGTTAAAACGTTAAAACGTTAAAACGTTAAAACGTTAAAACGTTAAAACGTTAAAACGTTAAAACGTTAAAACGTTAAAAAAACGTTAAAACGTTAAAACGTTAAAACGTTAAAACGTTAAAACGTTAAAAAAACGTTAAAACGTTAAAACGTTAAAACGTTAAAACGTTAAAACGTTAAAACGTTAAAACGTTAAAACGTTTAAAACGTTAAAACGTTAAAACGTTAAAACGTTAAAACGTTTAAAACGTTAAAACGTTAAAACGTTAAAAACGTTAAAACGTTAAAACGTTAAAACGTTAAAACGTTTAAAACGTTAAAACGTTAAAACGTTAAAACGTTAAAACGTTAAAAACGTTAAAACGTTAAAACGTTAAAACGTTAAAACGTTAAAACGTTAAAACGTTTAAAACGTTAAAACGTTAAAACGTTTAAAACGTTAAAACGTTAAAACGTTAAAACGTTAAAACGTTAAAACGTTAAAACGTTAAAACGTTAAAACGTTAAAACGTTAAAACGTTAAAACGTTAAAACGTTAAAACGTTAAAACGTTTAAAACGTTAAAACGTTAAAACGTTAAAACGTTAAAACGTTAAAACGTTAAAACGTTAAAACGTTAAAACGTTAAAACGTTAAAAACGTTAAAACGTTTAAAACGTTAAAACGTTAAAACGTTAAAACGTTAAAACGTTAAAACGTTAAAACGTTAAAACGTTAAAACGTTAAACGTTTAAAACGTTAAAAAAACGTTAAAACGTTAAAACGTTAAAACGTTAAAACGTTAAAACGTTAAAACGTTAAAACGTTAAAACGTTAAAACGTTAAAAACGTTTAAAACGTTAAAACGTTAAAACGTTAAAACGTTTAAAACGTTAAAACGTTAAAACGTTAAAACGTTAAAACGTTTAAAACGTTAAAACGTTAAAACGTTAAAACGTTAAAACGTTAAAACGTTAAAACGTTAAAACGTTAAAACGTTAAAACGTTAAAACGTTAAAACGTTAAAACGTTAAAACGTTAAAACGTTAAAACGTTAAAACGTTTAAAACGTTAAAACGTTAAAAACGTTAAAAACGTTAAAACGTTAAAAACGTTAAAACGTTAAAACGTTAAAACGTTAAAAACGTTTAAAACGTTAAAACGTTAAAACGTTTAAAACGTTAAAACGTTTAAACGTTTAAAACGTTAAAACGTTAAAACGTTAAAACGTTAAAACGTTAAAACGTTAAAACGTTAAAACGTTTAAAACGTTAAAACGTTTAAAACGTTAAAACGTTAAAACGTTAAAACGTTAAAACGTTAAAACGTTAAAACGTTAAAACGTTAAAACGTTAAAACGTTAAAACGTTAAAACGTTAAAACGTTTAAAACGTTAAAACGTTTAAAACGTTAAAACGTTAAAACGTTAAAACGTTAAAACGTTAAAACGTTTAAAACGTTAAAACGTTAAAACGTTAAAACGTTAAAAACGTTAAAACGTTAAAACGTTAAAACGTTAAAACGTTAAAACGTTAAAACGTTAAAACGTTTAAAACGTTAAAACGTTAAAACGTTAAAAACGTTAAAACGTTAAAACGTTAAAACGTTAAAACGTTAAAACGTTAAAACGTTAAAAACGTTAAAACGTTAAAACGTTTAAAACGTTAAAACGTTAAAACGTTAAAACGTTAAAACGTTAAAACGTTAAAACGTTAAAACGTTAAAACGTTTAAAACGTTAAAACGTTAAAACGTTAAAACGTTAAAAACGTTAAAACGTTAAAACGTTAAAACGTTTAAAACGTTAAAACGTTTAAACGTTAAAACGTTAAAACGTTAAAACGTTAAAACGTTAAAACGTTAAAACGTTAAAAAAAACGTTAAAACGTTAAAACGTTAAAACGTTAAAACGTTAAAACGTTAAAACGTTAAAACGTTAAAACGTTTAAAAAACGTTTAAAACGTTAAAACGTTAAAACGTTTAAAAAAACGTTAAAACGTTAAAACGTTAAAACGTTAAAACGTTAAAACGTTAAAAAAACGTTTAAAACGTTAAAACGTTAAAACGTTAAAAACGTTAAAACGTTAAAACGTTAAAACGTTAAAACGTTAAAACGTTAAAAACGTTAAAAAAACGTTAAAACGTTTAAAACGTTAAAACGTTAAAACGTTAAAACGTTAAAACGTTAAAACGTTAAAACGTTAAAACGTTAAAACGTTAAAAAAAACGTTAAAACGTTAAAAACGTTAAAAACGTTAAAACGTTTAAAACGTTAAAACGTTTAAAACGTTAAAACGTTAAAACGTTAAAACGTTAAAACGTTAAAACGTTTAAAACGTTAAAACGTTTAAAACGTTAAAACGTTAAAACGTTTAAAACGTTAAAACGTTAAAACGTTAAAACGTTAAAACGTTAAAACGTTAAAACGTTAAAACGTTAAAACGTTAAAACGTTAAAACGTTAAAACGTTAAAACGTTAAAACGTTAAAACGTTAAAACGTTAAAACGTTTAAAACGTTAAAACGTTAAAACGTTAAAACGTTAAAAAAACGTTTAAAACGTTAAAAAACGTTAAAAAAACGTTAAAACGTTAAAACGTTAAAAAAACGTTAAAACGTTAAAACGTTAAACGTTTAAAACGTTAAAACGTTAAAACGTTAAAACGTTAAAAACGTTAAAACGTTTAAAACGTTTAAAACGTTAAAACGTTAAAACGTTAAAACGTTAAAACGTTAAAACGTTAAAACGTTAAAACGTTAAAACGTTAAAACGTTAAAAACGTTAAAACGTTAAAACGTTAAAACGTTAAAACGTTAAAACGTTAAAACGTTAAAACGTTAAAACGTTAAAAACGTTTAAAACGTTAAAACGTTAAAACGTTAAAACGTTAAAACGTTAAAACGTTAAAAACGTTAAAACGTTAAAACGTTAAAACGTTAAAACGTTAAAACGTTAAAACGTTAAAACGTTAAAAACGTTAAAACGTTAAAACGTTAAAACGTTAAAACGTTAAAACGTTAAAACGTTAAAACGTTTAAAACGTTAAAACGTTAAAACGTTAAAACGTTTAAACGTTAAAACGTTAAAACGTTAAAACGTTAAAACGTTAAAACGTTAAAACGTTTAAAACGTTAAAACGTTAAAACGTTTAAAACGTTTAAAACGTTAAAACGTTAAAACGTTAAAACGTTAAAACGTTAAAACGTTAAAACGTTTAAAACGTTAAAACGTTAAAACGTTAAAACGTTTAAAACGTTAAAACGTTAAAAAAAGTTAAAACGTTAAAACGTTAAAACGTTAAAAACGTTTAAAACGTTAAAAACGTTAAAACGTTAAAAACGTTAAAAACGTTAAAACGTTAAAAACGTTAAAACGTTTAAAACGTTAAAACGTTAAAACGTTAAAACGTTAAAACGTTTAAAACGTTTAAAACGTTAAAACGTTAAAAACGTTAAAACGTTAAAACGTTTAAAACGTTTAAAACGTTAAAACGTTAAAACGTTAAAACGTTTAAAACGTTTAAAACGTTAAAACGTTAAAACGTTAAAACGTTAAAACGTTAAAACGTTAAAACGTTAAAACGTTAAAACGTTTAAAACGTTAAAACGTTAAAACGTTAAAACGTTAAAACGTTAAAACGTTTAAAACGTTAAAACGTTAAAACGTTAAAACGTTAAAACGTTAAAACGTTAAAACGTTAAAACGTTAAAAACGTTTAAAACGTTAAAACGTTTAAACGTTAAAACGTTAAAAACGTTTAAAACGTTAAAACGTTAAAACGTTTAAAACGTTAAAAACGTTAAAACGTTTAAAACGTTAAAACGTTAAAACGTTAAAACGTTAAAACGTTAAAAACGTTAAAACGTTTAAACGTTTAAACGTTAAAACGTTTAAAACGTTAAAACGTTAAAACGTTTAAAACGTTAAAACGTTAAACGTTAAAACGTTAAAACGTTAAAACGTTAAAACGTTAAAACGTTAAAACGTTAAAACGTTAAAACGTTAAAACGTTTAAAACGTTAAAACGTTAAAACGTTAAAACGTTTAAAACGTTTAAAACGTTTAAAACGTTAAAACGTTAAAACGTTAAACGTTAAAACGTTAAAACGTTAAAACGTTAAAACGTTTAAAACGTTAAAACGTTAAAACGTTAAAACGTTAAAACGTTAAAACGTTAAAACGTTTAAAACGTTTAAAAACGTTAAAAACGTTAAAACGTTAAAACGTTTAAAACGTTAAAACGTTAAAACGTTAAAACGTTAAAACGTTAAAACGTTAAAACGTTAAAACGTTAAAACGTTAAAACGTTTAAAACGTTAAAACGTTAAAACGTTAAAACGTTAAAACGTTAAAACGTTAAAACGTTAAAACGTTAAAACGTTAAAACGTTAAAACGTTAAAACGTTAAAACGTTAAAACGTTAAAACGTTAAAACGTTTAAAAAAACGTTAAAACGTTTAAAACGTTAAAACGTTAAAAAAACGTTAAAACGTTAAAACGTTAAAACGTTAAAACGTTAAAACGTTAAAACGTTAAAACGTTAAAAACGTTAAAACGTTAAAACGTTAAAACGTTTAAAACGTTAAAACGTTAAAACGTTAAAACGTTAAAACGTTAAAAAAAGTTAAAACGTTAAAACGTTAAAACGTTAAAAACGTTAAAACGTTTAAAACGTTAAAACGTTAAACGTTAAAACGTTAAAACGTTAAAACGTTTAAAACGTTAAAACGTTAAAACGTTAAAACGTTAAAACGTTAAAACGTTAAAACGTTAAAACGTTAAAACGTTTAAAACGTTAAAACGTTAAAAACGTTAAAACGTTAAAACGTTTAAAACGTTTAAAACGTTTAAAACGTTAAAACGTTAAAACGTTAAAACGTTAAAACGTTAAAACGTTAAAACGTTAAAACGTTAAAACGTTAAAACGTTAAAACGTTAAAACGTTAAAACGTTAAAACGTTAAAACGTTAAAACGTTAAAACGTTAAAACGTTAAAACGTTAAAACGTTAAAACGTTAAAACGTTAAAACGTTAAAACGTTAAAACGTTAAAACGTTAAAACGTTTAAAACGTTAAAACGTTAAAACGTTAAAACGTTAAAACGTTAAAACGTTAAAAACGTTAAAAAAACGTTAAAACGTTAAAACGTTAAAACGTTAAAACGTTAAAACGTTAAAACGTTTAAACGTTAAAACGTTAAAACGTTAAAACGTTTAAAACGTTCAAAACGTTTAAAACGTTAAAACGTTAAAACGTTAAAACGTTTAAAACGTTAAAACGTTAAAAACGTTAAAACGTTAAAACGTTAAAACGTTAAAACGTTAAAACGTTAAAACGTTTAAAAACGTTAAAACGTTAAAACGTTAAAACGTTAAAACGTTAAAACGTTTAAAACGTTAAAACGTTAAAAACGTTAAAACGTTAAAACGTTAAAACGTTAAAACGTTAAAACGTTAAAACGTTAAAAACGTTAAAACGTTAAAACGTTAAAACGTTAAAACGTTAAAACGTTTAAAACGTTAAAACGTTAAAACGTTTAAAACGTTTAAAACGTTAAAACGTTTAAAACGTTAAAACGTTAAAACGTTAAAACGTTAAAACGTTAAAAACGTTAAAACGTTAAAACGTTAAAACGTTTAAAACGTTAAAACGTTAAAACGTTAAAACGTTAAAACGTTAAAACGTTAAAACGTTAAAACGTTAAAAACGTTAAAACGTTAAACGTTAAAACGTTTAAAAACGTTTAAAACGTTAAAACGTTAAAACGTTTAAACGTTAAAACGTTAAAACGTTAAAACGTTAAAACGTTAAAACGTTAAAACGTTAAAACGTTAAAACGTTAAAACGTTAAAACGTTAAAACGTTAAAAACGTTAAAACGTTTAAAACGTTAAAACGTTAAAACGTTAAAACGTTAAAACGTTAAAACGTTAAAACGTTAAAACGTTAAAAAAACGTTAAAACGTTAAAACGTTAAAACGTTAAAACGTTAAAACGTTAAAACGTTAAAACGTTAAAACGTTAAAACGTTAAAACGTTAAAACGTTAAAACGTTAAAACGTTAAAAACGTTAAAACGTTAAAACGTTTAAAACGTTTAAAACGTTAAAACGTTAAAACGTTTAAAACGTTAAAACGTTAAAAAACGTTAAAAACGTTAAAAAACGTTAAAAACGTTAAAACGTTAAAAACGTTAAAACGTTAAAACGTTAAAACGTTAAAACGTTAAAACGTTAAAACGTTAAAACGTTAAAACGTTTAAAACGTTAAAACGTTTAAAACGTTAAAACGTCAAAACGTTAAAACGTTTAAAACGTCAAAAAAACGTTTAAAACGTTAAAAAAAACGTTTAAAACGTTAAAACGTTAAAACGTTAAAAACGTTAAAACGTTAAAACGTTAAAAACGTTAAAAACGTTAAAACGTTAAAACGTTTAAAACGTTAAAACGTTTAAACGTTAAAACGTTAAAACGTTAAAACGTTAAAACGTTAAAACGTTAAAACGTTAAAACGTTAAAACGTTAAAACGTTTAAAACGTTAAAACGTTAAAACGTTTAAAACGTTAAAACGTTAAAACGTTAAAAACGTTAAAACGTTAAAACGTTAAAACGTTAAAACGTTAAAACGTTAAAACGTTTAAAACGTTAAACGTTAAAACGTTAAAACGTTAAAAACGTTAAAACGTTAAAACGTTCAAAACGTTAAAAACGTTAAAAACGTTAAAACGTTAAAACGTTAAAACGTTAAAACGTTTAAAAC
>JAEIGL010000115.1:0-49586 GCA_018903715.1 Zaprionus davidi | reverse complement strand
GTGGTAAGTGTGTTTTTGTCGTTTCTTTTTGGTGTCGTTGATGATGTTGTTGATGGATTTGCCGAGAGAGGCGATATTGGTAAATCTGCAGCGATTGTTGCAAATGATGTTTGTGATATGTTTGTGTTGTTTGGTAATTGTTGTTTTAATATATTTTTAGCTTCCCTCATACTGCATTTCTTTGTAGTTTTTATGCGAAGAATTTCTCTCTGCTGCTGGTATTTTGAGCATGATTGGAAGGAGGCAGCGTGATCACCGTTACAGTTTACGCAGTATGTACGGGTGCAGGGCTCAGGAGCATATGGAGGAAGGTTACAGGAGACGCACATGGATGTACTCTTGCAGTGTTTAGCTGTGTGTCCTAATAATTGGCAGTTTTTGCACCGCATAGGGTTCGGGAAGTACTCCCGCACTTTGACCGTGTGCCAGGCAACGTCTAATTTATTGGGTAGACTGTATAGATCAAATGTTATTAGGATGACGCCCGTTTCCCTAGGTGTGCCATCGATTAGCTTGGTAAATTTGAAGATCGAGTGTACATTTTGGGGTTTCAGTTAAGCAATAATTTCGTCTTCAGGGATGTTAACCAAGTATGGAGCGCAGTAATGCATCCATAGTACTATGTTTTTGTTTGAAAGCAACTTGATTGTGTGAGACTAGATTGTGCCGTGAGATGTACCACATGAGTCTACGTGCAATAATTTTTTCAATAGTGGGCTTATTGGGCTTAGCAATAGGAATGACGATAGCTGAGCTCCATGTGTGTGGGTATGCCCCAGTTTCCAGCATGAGGTTATAAACCGTTAGTAGTTTTGTCATTAAAGTGCAAGGGATGTTTTTAATAATTGGGTAAGATAACCTGTCGACATCTGGGCTTTTGCCTTTTGTATTTTTCAAGGCTGCCGCAATTTCGCTAAGGGTGAAGTTTTTTCTAGGTGTCTGGCGGAGGCCGAAAGAATGTTTAGGAGGTTTGATTCTGAGAGGGTAGTACGTTTTTCTTGGATGTATTCTGCCGAGAAGTTGGCGTCAGCGGAGTAGTTGGACCATGTTTGGCCAAACTCCTCAGCAATATCTCTGGAGTGAGATAGTAAACTAGAGGCCGATTTTATGAATTTAATTGGGATTGGTGGGACACCGGCTAGGCGTTTTACGTCCTCCCATACTTTTCTTTGATGATGATAATGGTGAAATTCTGGATGTGAAGTTTTCTAGACTAGTCCGTTTGGCTGCGAGGACTGCCTTTTTAAACAGAGCATTGGCTTTCTTATATTTTATTAGGTTGTTAAAAGACATATCCGTTTTATATATGTGAAAGAAACGCTGCTTTGTGTCTCTAAGATGCTGAAGGTTGGAGTTCCACCACGGGACCTTGGCCTTATGTTTTATTCTTTTTGTTTGGGGAATACTACAGTTAGCTGGAGTTCTAATGACTTTAGTAATTTTGGAAACTTGCTGGTTTAGGCCACCGACAGCCTAATTTTGAGAGAGTTCAATGCATTTTTATTTAAAGAGGGTCCAGTTAGCGAGATCAGTTTTAAATTTGGGTAATGGCGGAGTCGAGTCCTGGTTAAAGTGATATGCAAGATTTAAGCTAATCGGAAAATGATCACTGCCGTGGAGGCTTTTGGAGATAGACCACTTGCATTTGTGGGCAATTATTGGAGAAATAAGTGAGATGTTAACGTTTGTAAATGAATTGTGTGTCGAAAGGTGGGTGGGCGAGCCATCATTTAAAACTATTAAGTTGTGGTTGCTAATAGTACGTTCTACTTTTTTACCGAGTGAGTTGGAATAATGTAATCCCCATAAGGTTCTCCAAGAGTTGAGATCACCTAACAGCATGAACGGTTCAGCGACTTGTCTAATTATATTATCCAAGTCAGAACTTGAGAAGTTGTCAGATGGGGGAATATTTGTATTTAGTGGCCGTTGTCTAGTTTGCACTCATAAACTCTCTCTTAAACTCCAATTATCACAAAGCGCTCAAATAATTCGCCGCACTCAAATGACAATTCCCAATTCGCCGTCGTCTCATTTCAATGCTCTCGCATAATGCAGATAGAAAAGTTGAACATAAAGAGATAAGACAACAACCGTTCTAATACCACGGGCATTGGAAGGGCAAATGTTCTCTTTCGTTGTCTATAAGAGGGGGCGAATTCAACGTGCATTCACATTTTAATCAGAGTGCAGCGCAGACTGATACCAAAACGTCCAGATATAAACTTTTAAAATCGGAACAAACATATATATATGTATATATATATATATATATATATATATATATAAATACGTTAAAAATCGGAGTTAATAAAGGCTGTAACATTTATATTAAAAGAAAGCCAAAGTTATTGAACGTCCGTGAATAGCAGCGCTAAATGCTGTGTAATTTTGCCAGCAGACGCGACTGCGCAGTTTGGAAGTCATTGTGAAAACATACAAAAGGTGATATTCAGTGAATATTTAAACAAATAGTCAATGCTAATGAAATATCTTTACTCATAGCTGCGATATTTGATTTAAACACGGCCGGCCTTGAAAAGCGTTTCCACGCTGTCAGCTATAAGCCAGGCCGGTCGTGACTATAAGGAGCCCCCAATGGCTGCAAGACTATACACTGGGCGGCAAAACACTGACTCAGCCACTGCGACAAAATAAGGCCGTGAATCGCGGCGAGATAATATATAATTTAACGACGAATGCGACTCCCTAATCCAACGTGATTCCGACATCATTAAGATGATCCACAATAGTTCGAGAGCTATACGTATTGGGATAGAATAGTTGCAGACCGGAGACATATAGTGGTAACAGCCGCAGTAGCTAATAGCGGCACGGGTATGTCCAGCCTGACATAGGCCACCAACCAACCTCAGCAGTTAAAGAGAAGCACCAAGGCGTTCTTCTTCTTCCGGCAGCCCAAAGGCGGCATGCCAACAAAAGTATCACACTAGTATAAATACATTTTTATATTAAATCTTTTCACTTAAACTCTATCTAATAACGTCTTTCGTAAACCTATATTCCTAAGGCAATTTAAAACTTGTACAACTCGCAGTAGTATCTAAAAACAAGCACACACATATGGACACACACACATAACTACATAAACCTTCTTCCAAAACAGCACAGCAGCGACATCGAAGGGCCCATCGATCAAGCAGATATCATCTGTGAGTAACAAAATGTATGTGAATGTTTGATATTGTCAACGATATGCCATCTGCATAGACAATGTAGTTATGTTTCGTAGTGGTCCATATAAATATATATATCTAAATAAAAGAATTGTGAAATGCCCTTGTTGTAAAAAGAAGTGAAGCTACTGCGCGTTCATTTGAATATTCTCTTACTTTTTTATTACGAATTGTTATTGCCATTGAATTTGAATATGAATCTTCTAAATATCATTACGTTAAAATGCCATAAACCTAATGAATAAAAAAAAAATTAATTATAATGTTTACCTAATCATGCAAGTCTAATAATTTAATGAGGTTCATCGCCGACCAAATGAACGCCCATAATAGTGAGATTTACGTAGTATTGAACAAGGGATAGCCGAGAAGTCCGCGAGCTATCACGGTAGGGAGGGTACAGAGCGGGATACGATCAACATCCTAGTATCCTGGCACAATATGACCAGCATATAGCATCCATAAACAGCGTGGTTTATTTGAATACAATTTAGTTGTCGATTTTCATTTCCGTAGTGCACTTAATCATTATTTTTCCCGTAGTGCGTATATGTTTAGGCAAGAAAAGAACCAGTGGTATATACACAACAGCAATTCCACACGCTACATAGGGTAGAAAATAATTGGCGCCCAACGCGGGGGCCCGAGAGGTATGGAAAAGTTACAGATCCTACTCCTTAACTAATTACAGAAAATAATTAGAGCCTAACAAGGAGGATTTCTTTTGAGCCAAGTATTTATTTAAAATATTTATTTTCAAAAATAATAAATAATAATTACAGATCTTACTTCTTATCAATTACAAAAGTAATTGAGGCCCAACCCGAAAGGTCTGATCAGTACAGGCAAAATTTCTCGATTCTTTGTGGTTTTAATCTCAATCAAGAGACAGGGCATGGTCTGCAGGCTGCAAAATGTATACGAGCCCAAGAATAACTTTAAAGAATCGAAATATAAATCCCGTAATATTGACATAACATCACGTTCGACCTTACAAAATGCTCTTTGAATGCAGCCATTAAAAATTTCATCTTTTAGAAAATTCAAAACGAAAGGATTTTCCCGAATTTGATGTTATGCAACCCAGCAACTTATTTTCGCGAATCGCGATTACAATTCATAAAATTTGGATATATCGACCGAGATAAGTCTGGAAGTTGCCGAATAATTCTCATGTTTGGAAATCTCCATTTTTAGAAATGGGAGAATGTGTATAGCAATATGGCGTCAAGGTAACAGAATCTCAGATATCGGAATCGCGATCTTTCTCGTTTTAATCGGGTCAGTCGACCATACTGAGCCTGTAGTCAGTGACGACAAAATTGCTAAATATAATTATCCTTTAAATAATAGACTACTATAAGGCTTTCGATAGCAAATATTAGGAACCGCGAGCACCTAGAAATTTTTGGGGAAACTCGACCAATATTAGCAACAGTCAGTCTTGAGTAGAGCAATAGAATCCTTTAGATTATCAATAAGCTATATGCAGGTTATAGTTTTAAACACATTATGGAGTGTTTCTTTTGGAAAGCGATGAACCAATAATTATATGAACAGAAAAACTATAAATCTCAGTAATATTTTACAACAACAAGACCCCTTCTGCGGCTGCTGCCACCAGCCAATGCAACCAAACAATTTAATAGCAACGTCCCCATGCCAACATAGGTTTCACCACGAGTGTATACAGAGAGCGTTGCAACATACAAATAATTGCCCCACATGCAAAAACACTTGCACAGTCAGACAGTTATCATTGTCAAACAACAATTTGGCCGCTGAATTAAATGCAGCAGGTAACGCCATTGACCCAATAATGCCAGCGCCTGATCAGAACACAGATCCAAACAGCAATAGACGTAATAATAGATACCGCAGAGGAGGCACTTCACGTAGAGGCATGACCACTAGGTCTGCACAACGTGCGATGCAGAACGATGAAGCAAATCAGAGTAGTCTGACTGTGGACGAAAGAAGCAAACAGGGAAGATATAGATAAAATAATTCAGTCAACCATGCAACAACAAGAGCAACTAATGCGAAACTTGTCAGCCTTGATTCAATCACAGTTCGCAAATATTCAGATAAATAACGGAAGTCAACAGGAAGCGAATTCTAATGTCAGGGCAGAACGGACTACTCAGCGTCCGGCAAGCCAAACCACTGGCAGTAGTCCAACTATACCTCGAAGATATTCTTCAATTCCTCCAGAGAAAGTGTCGAATATCATTCTCAATTGGAGATTGAAATTTGATGGATCGAGACACGGCATTTCTACAGAAGATTTTCTGTACAGAGTTCGTTCAATGACGGCACAAAACCTATACGGTGATCATAACTTACTTTGCGATCATTTACATTTGCTTTTAGGAGACAAGGCCAGTGATTGGTTTTGGAAATTCCATAGAAACCATCCTTGTTTCACATGGGAAAAATTCTGTGAAGAGTTTCGAAAGAAATATGAAGACGCAGATACAGATATGGATATATGGGACTCCATAAATTTCAGAAAACAAGGCGAAAAAGAGCCGTTTGAAGAATTTCAGTTTGAAATTGAAAAACTCGTTAGCCGTTTGCGTAACTCTATTGCAGAAGAATCATTAGTTTGTTATGAACTAATGCATTTAGGTATAATAACATTAGCACGACTACGGGAAGAAATCCGCACTCACGAGCAGTTTTGCAAACAAACAAGACAGCAGTCCTATAGACAGCAGCGTCCATTTGTTTCAGAGCTTGACGAACAAACAGAAATAGCCACGATTCAGCGCAAAACTATGAAGTGTTGGAACTGCGGAAAAGTAGGTCACCGCTATGACTTTTGTCTTGAGCCTAGATCTATTTTTTGTTACGGGTGCGGGGCAACAACCGTTTTCAAGCCCAATTGTATCCATTGTAACAATCCGGAAAACTCGTCGGTGGATGCGCAGGCCAGATCCGTACTGATGCATCCACGACAATAAACCCAGACGTAAACTATCAGATCCAACAACATTCAACAGATCTGAACCAAACCCCAGACTTACAAAATAACACCAACGAAAATGCAATTATTAAAAAGTATATAAGCCATTCCATGAGAGACTGTCACATTATCTGGCGACACGTAGTCGAATTTTCGGTCACGTGGACAGTTACGAGCCCCGAAAGAAAACCAAACGTTCTACGACCCGCATGCGCGTCTTTTGGAAGAAAGTACGCGCGTGCCGATATAAACTAGTTTCAGCCATTTTCATGAATAACGATAATCGTTTATATACAGACATTCAATTAGAAGGACATTCATTTGTCGCTCTTTTAGATTCGGGAGCAACTATCAGCTGTCTTGGCGGTAAAGCAGCAGCACAGTTGAAATATCACCCGAACGTTCAAAAATCTTCAGGTCGTATTAAGACGGCAAACAACTCAGAATGTGCAGTGATAGGTCGATTAGTTTGTGATATAACATATCGTGGCATAACCAAACCAGTTGAATTCTACATAATTCCAACCCTTAAGCAAGATGCATATCTTGGCATTGAGTTTTGGCGAGATTTTGGCTTGTTAAACCAAATAGTTCAAACTTCAAGCCAAGTAAATGAGCTTGATGTAGGCAGAGATGTAGATGTTGACGAAAGTCCTCCTAAAGTTCATTCTCTTTCCGAACATCAGCGTATCGAACTGGAACGAGTTAAACTAAAACTTCCGTCATTCGAAAAGGAAGGTTTAGGCCGTACGAAATGATCGAACATAATATAGACGTAGGCGACGCTAAAGCAATTAAGCAAAGGCACTGGCCTATATCCCCAGCTAAGGAGAAGCTTATGTTCTCTGAGATCCAAAATATGCTCGATTTAGATGTCATTGAGGAGTCTAAGAGCGCATGGAGCAGCAATTGCGTCCTCGTAAGAAAAGGAGAAAAAATTCGCCTATGCCTGGACTCAAGAGAGATTAATAAATGCACCCGCAAGGATGCATATCCTCTTCCACACGTTGATGGAATACTCAGCAGGTTGCCACCCGCGCGATTCATTACAGGCTTAGATATGAAGCATGCCTTCTGGCAAATCCCTCTTGAGGAGAAATCACGTCAAATAACGGCGTTTACAATTCCAAATCGCCCTTTATATCAATACAAAGTCATGCCGTTCGGGCTGTGCAACGCTGCACAAACCTTAGTTCGATTGATGGACCAAGTTATTCCCGCACACTTGCGCACGAGAGTATTCGTTTACTTGGATGATCTATTGGTTCTCTCGGAAGATTTCGAATCACATATGGTACTCTTAAGCGAAATAGCAGGTTACTTGCGCAATGCGAACCTGACTATAAATATCGCCAAGTCTAAATTTTGTATGCAAGAAATAAAATATCTTGGATTTATCATAGGGCACGGTAAAATAAAAACAGACCCAGGAAAGCTCACGGCAATTAACGAATTTTCGATACCAACTACTGTCAAACAATTGAGAAGATTTCTCGGTATGACAGGATGGTATCGACGTTTCGTTGACGGCTATGCTTCCGTTACTCTACCACTGACAGAACTTTTAAAGAAAAATAACCAATTCAAGTGGAATCCGCAAGCTCAAGGAGCATTCGAGATGTTGAAAGGCAAGTTATCATCAGCACCCATTCTGATCACGCCAGATTTCTCAAAACCATTTTTATTGTTGTGCGATGCCAGTCTACACGGACTCGGCTGCGTGTTAGCTCAACTTAGCGTTGATGGCTCGGAGTTACCAATCGCATATATGTCGGTTAAATTAACCAAACAACAACGCAACTATACGGTAACCGAGCTAGAATATTTAGCTGTTCTAAAAGGCATACAGAAGTTCCGTTCGTACATAGAAGGACAAGCGTTCGTAGTAATCACTGACCATGCTTCACTGAAATGGTTGTTGAACCAAAAAGATCTTACAGGGCGCTTGGCCAGATGGGCATTGCAATTACGCGGTTAAGAATGTACAATCCAGCATAGAAAAGGTTCTCATAATGTCGTTGCTGACGCTTTATCCCGCCGAGACGAAAACGAAGTCTCTGAATTTGCAGATTCTGGTCCAATAATAGATTTAAAATCAAAAGAATTTAAATCACCAGAATATCTCGATTTATTGAAAAACGTCATTCAGAATCAATCCAAATTGCCGGATCTGAAAATCCGTGATGACTTTTTATACAAACGAACAGAGTTTGCTAGCGGAGAAGAAAAGCAGGAAGTAGAATCCTGGAAACTTTGGATTCCGAATGCTTTGATTAACGATGTTCTTCATAGAGCACACGATCCTCCAGATTCAGCTCGTTGCGGCACGGCCAGACTTATCGCTAAGTTAAAACGCTATCTATTTTGGCCTGCCATGGTTACGCAAATTCGTAATTTCGTAGCAAACTGTTCGATATGCAAATCCACAAAAAGTGCAAATATGATCCTTAGACCTCCAATGGGAAAGCCAATGTCATCAGACAGACCTTTCCAAAAGTTGTATTTGGACATTTTAGGCCCATATCCTAGATCAAAAAGTGGAAATATAGGACTTTTGATTGTGGTGGATTCACAATACTAAATTTCACTTCCTACAACCATTAAAGAAATTTACATCCAGCAAGATCTGCGAGTTTTTGGAAAATGTGTTTTATACATTTGGAGTCCCAGAGACAGTATTGACAGACAATGGATCACAATTCAAATCAGGATGTTTCAAAGCATTTCTGACTCAATTCGGAGTATCTCAGATTTGTACAGCCATTTATTCGCCACAAGCAAATGCAAGCGAACGACTGAACCGTTCAGTTTTAGCTGCCATAAGAGCGTACATCGGGAAAGAACATATTAATTGGGACATGAATCTAAATGAAATTAATGCGTCAATAAGAGCTAATATTCATAGAAGCACCGGACATTCTCCGTATTATTTATGCTTCGGGCAAAATATGATGCTCAATGGGCAAGATTATGAACTTTTGCGCAAGCTGAATATGTTGACCGACGACACAACTTTGAAGCGGCCAGACATGATGCAATTGGCTCGTGCAAAGGCCAAAGTTAACAAAGACCTCACTCAAGACGTAAACGCTCGACGATACAATCTAAGAAGTAGATCCCTTCGACTAAAAGTAGGAGACACAGTTTATGCCAGATATTTCGCGCAGAGCAATGTTGCTAAGAATTTCAGCAGTAAACTTGCCCCTGTATTTGTTAAGGCTTCAGTAGCTAAACAGCTTAGTCAAGCATATTATGAGTTACAAGACGAAGCAGGCAAAAATCTAGGAGTTTACCATCTAAAAGACATCAAAGTTTAATACAAGCTCGACCTTTGCACTGTTTTTGTTCAGTTAATGACAACTCGAGATACATCTGTCGCAGCATTATCTGTGCTGTAGTGGCCGTTGTCTAGCTGCCACTCATAAACTCTCTTAAACTCTAATTATAAAAAGCGCTCAAATAATTCGCCGCACCAAATAACAATGTCCAATTTGCCGTCGTCTCTCGCATAATGCAGATAGAAAAGGTGAACATAAAGAGATAAGATGATCAACGGTTACCTTTGGCAACAACCGTTCTAATACCACGGGCATTGGAAGGGCAAATGTTCTCTCTCGTTGTCTATAAGAGGGGGCGAATTCAACGTGCATTCACATTTTAATCAGAGTGCAGCGCAGACTGATACCATAGCGTCCAGATATAAACTTTTAAAATCGGAACATTTGTGGAAAGAATATATTTACATATATAAACACGTTAAAAATCGGAGTTAATAAAGGCTGTAACACTTATATTAAAAGAAAGCCTAAGTTATTGAATGTCCGTGAATAGCAGCGCTAAATGCTGTGTAATTTTGCCAGCAGACGCGACTGCGCAGTTTGGAAGTCATTGTGAAAACATACAAAAAGGTGATATTCAGTGAATATTTAAACAAATAGTCAATGCTAATTAAATATATTTACTCATAGCTGTGATATTTGATTTAAACACGGCTGGCCTTGAAAAGCGTTTCCACGCTGTCAACTATAAGCCAGGCCGGTCGTGTCCATAAGGAGCCCCCAGTGTCCGCAAAACTATACACTGGGCGGCAAAACACTGACATAACTCAGCCACTGAGATAAAATAGGGCCGTGAAACGAGCTAATATATCATTTAACGACGGATGCGACTCCCTAATCCAACGTGATTCCGACATCATTTAGATGATCATCACGCCACAATAGTTTGAGAGCTAGTTGCAGACCGGAGACATATAGTGGTAACAGCCACAGTAGCCCATAGCGACACGCGTATGTCCAGCCTGACATAGGCCACCCAACGCCAGCAGCAAAAGAGATGCGCCAAGGCGTTTCTCTTCTCCCGGCAGGCCAAAGGCGGAATGCCAACAAAAAGCATCACGCTAGTATAAATACATTTTTATATTAAATCTTTTCACCTAAACTCTATCTAATAACGCCTTTCGTACACATATATTCCTAAGGCAATTTAAAACATGTACAACTCGCAGTAGCACCTGAAAACAAGCACACACATATGGACACAGACACATAACTACATAAACCTTCTTCCAAAACAGCACAGCAGCGACATCGAAGGGACCAACGATCAATCGGATACCATCTGTGAGTAACTAAATGAATGTAAATAATTAATATCGTCAACGGTATGCCAACTGCATTGCCAATGTAGTTATGTTTCGTAGTGGTGCATATAAATATATATTTAAAAGAAATAATTATGAAATGCCCTTGTTGTAAAAAGAAGTGAAGCTACTGCGCGTTCATTTGAATATTCTCTTAGTCTTTTTATTGCCATTGAATTTGAATATAAATTCTTGTGATAACCGGTATAATGGTTTCGTGAACTGCGGGTTCACAAGTCGAATGTACTCAGCGATCGGAATCCTCTTGTTCCCTAAGCTCGTTCGGGGTGGGGTGGGTTGTTGCTGATCATCGACTACAGTACATAAAATGTATTTAGGATTCCTCTGAAATTACTCAAATGGAGCTAAACTCCAAAAAACTATATCAAATCAAGACCAAAAGTACCAAAAAAGTAGGAAGGCTTTTACAAACAGGCATCTATTGTAGAGCGGTGTCTGAGGTGATGTTCGACGCTCGTAGTCTGTACCCTACCCGACCATGATACTCTGCGCGAAGCAGTAGGAGAGTATCCCAATAACAGAATTGCCTATCTATTCATCATACCATGTCTTCAGGAATTATTAAGGCATTTAGAGATTCATTATATAACTTAGACTTTATTTATTATAGCATAACACATTTCTTCGGTATATGGCATTCATTACTATAATCCAACAATAGTATTTCATGATCTGTAACTGAAACTATACTGAAACTACCAGCAAAAGGCTAGGCTATTTATATTTAATCAAAACTGTACTTATTTTCTTGTCCACTGTGGTAACAACAGAAGGCTAACAACATTAATTATTAAGAAAATATATTTTATTTAGTCTAATTTAAATCAATAGTCAATTTTAAATCGCAGGAATAGTTAATCTAATTTTACTAAGTTTGTATAGGCTAGTGTAGTTAAGCCGAACATTGAACCAGCGCGACAGCTGATCATGCATGTGTGAGCTTTCGTTGATTATATGTATGTTTGTAGGTATGTGCAGTAATATATGTATGTATTCTTGTTTGTTCGCAAACATTTATTATCGTAATCGCAAAGAAAAAAATAATAATTAAGGAATGTTACTGTAAATATATGTAGGCTATGTATTATCCATATATATATATAACCTATATCTTCCCATATATACATATATATAAATAATTATATATATTTATATATATTAGGTAGCTACAAATAAATATACATAGGCATAGGTAAGAGTGAATTTTAGTCGGTTTTAATATTGTTGGTTCTGTAGCGACAACTCTAACTAATACCACTAAGCAATGAACACATAGAGACGTCAAACAGCTCTAAAGCTGTTTCCAGCTGATTTTTCGGACCTAGTACCACAGGAAAAAAGAAGAACAGAACAGCTGTTCGACACTCAGTACAAACTGTGCATAGCATCAAAACTGCTTCGGTCGCACAACGACAGCGGAACGATAAGCATGCGTGTACTTCTTTGCGCTGTGCGATCGTTTCCATGTGTGCGTGTATGTATGCACGGCCCGCGTATGAATGTATGCGTTGCTAGTGAAGTTTGGCAATAGGCAAATGCTTCGGCCAGCGTGCTGGCAGCCTGAAGTCAATTTTGTGTTTCGGCGTCAAGAGCCTAGAGAATGAGGCTCAGGTCCGTAGTGAGGGTTTTACGGGCCCCTGTACAGTACTTATCAGGGACTCCTACTTAAATTACATTAATTAATAAATATATTTGTGTTTACCAAAGGAATTAAATTTTAGAAATATATCCGCATTAATAAAATTTTTTAATTTTGGTAACCGTGAGCCCCTGACTGTTGAGAGCCCTTCTTGTACCGCACACCCTGCACACTTTTAGCTACGGGCCTGGCCAGCGTGAAATCAACTGGGTGTTTGTTTTTGTTTTGTCTTCGAGAGCTAAGAGACCGAATTACAGTGAGCCACAATGGTTATTTGGCGGCAATCATTTTACCATCAGAAAACATGTGTGTTTATGTTTAAATTTTGAGAAGAGGAATTGAAAATTGATAATTATATTATATTTTGTAGAGCAAAGTTATAATATCAAAAAAAGTTGTGATAATTATATTTTTTTTATATATGAGTTTACCAATATTGAAAAAATTTATGAATTAAAATAAAAAATTCGGAATACATAAATATGTAATTACTAAATAAAATTATCCTCATAGAACAAGACACATGTTTTCAAAACTTTTAAAATTTTTGCTGCAAGATAACCATTTTTGGCCACTGTGCCTGTCTCGAGGCTCTCGACGCCGAAACACAAAATTGACTTCAGGCTGCCAGCACGCTGGCCGAAGCATTTGCCTATTGCCAAACTTCACTAGCAACGCATACATTCATACGCGGGCCGTGCATACATACACGCACACATGGAACGATCGCACAGCGCAAAGAAGTACACGCATGCTTATCGTTCCGCTGTCGTTGTGCGACTGAAGCAGTTTTGATGCTATGCACAGTTTGTACTGAGTGTCGAACAGCTGGTCTGTTCTTCTTTTTTCCTGGGGTACTAGGTCCGAAAAATCAGCTGGAAACAGCTTTAGAGCTGTTTGACGTCTCTATGTGTTCATTGCTTAGTGCTAATACGATTGTTTTATTGATAGGAACAGTACAAGGAGTACGATCTCTAATTTTGTAATGGATGATTCAGCCATTGAGGAGAATAAAGAACACACGTTTTGTTAAAGATATAAAGTTTGTCAAATAAAATAAATATAATATCGCATCACGATAACTGGTGACACCGACGTGATTTTAGGCTTCGCAAATCAGAAAATCAAATCAATTCGACTCAAGAGTCGAAGAGTTGGTCACAAATACATTTGCACGAGGCTCACGCGAATTTCACAACGACGCAAATTATTTCATGATGGCAAGTACTTCGCAAAACGCATCTGACAACAATTCGGCTGACGATGCATCCTCGACTGTACCACATGCAGTGGTGCAAACAGAGGTCAACAAGGTGTCAGTAAAAGTTCCCCCATTCTGGCCCGAGCGTCCCGACATTTGGTTCGCCCAAATTGTGGCGCAATTTTGCGTGTCGGGAATTACCTCGGATTTAACAAAATTCAACACCTTGGTGGCATCGATGGAGTCGCATATAATTGCACAAGTCACTGACGCAATTTTATCCCCACCCCCGTCGGACTTATATATGAACTTAAAACGCCGGATCATGGAGCAATTTGGAGAAACGCAGAAACTGCTCACGGGCTTAGACTTGGGCGATCGCCGCCCATCACAGCTACTTAATGAGCTCCGCAACTTAGCCAACGGTCGGATGAATGACGATGTCCTGAAATCCCTATGGATGCAGCGCTTGCCGCAAAACATACGCGCCATTTTGCAGACATCGAATGAAGACTTGCAAGGTGTGGCAAAACTGGCTGACAGAGTGCTTAAGGTAACGGGACGCGAGCAGCTCTACATGGCCACAACTACACCAGCTGATTCTGTGGAAGATATAGTAGATCGCCTGGCCAAATTGGAGAAGCCTCTCCTGCGCCATCGCCCGCCGGAGCAGGAGATTCGTGTCGAGTGTCAAGAATCACAGTATACGACAAGGGCACACAACGTAATTTTTTAATCGACACAGGCGCTGACATCTCAGTTTTACCAGCGCATCCAAGGGACAAACTAAACATCGAAAAAACCTTTAGCTTAGTTGCAGCAAATGGCACACCTATCAAAACGTTTGGTGAGAAACGCCTAAAGCTATCACTCGGTCTCCGCCGAGACTTTCTGTGGACTTTCGTACTGGCTGACGTAGCCTCGCCAATCATCGGGTCCGACTTTCTTGGTCATTATGACCTACTAGTCGACTCAAAGCGACGTGCTTTGATTGACCCACAAGCACCACAGAAGTTGCAGAAGAAAACTTCAATTATGAAGAAAGATACATCCGTATTTCGCGTCTTAAGCAACGCAAGCCTGCTTAACGAATTCAAGCAACTTGTAATTCAAAATCACAACACGCAGCCGTCTCCCTCAAATGTAACTCATCTCATCGAGACCAGCGGCACTGCGGTTTTTTCACGGCCACGCAGACTATCAGGCGAAAAGCTCGCCGCAGCCATAAAAGAATTTGCATACATGGTCAAACAAGGAATTTGTCGGCCATCCTGTAGCAACTGGGCGAGCCCACTTCACATGGTATGGAAAACCAACGGCGAATGGAGACCTTGTGGGGACTTCAGAGCATTAAACGCGAAAACTGTACCCGATCGCTATCCGATCCAACAACAAGCGCGTTTTCTCAGTCATCGACTTGCAGAAAGCTTATCATCATATGCGATCGAGCCTAAGGACATTCCCAAGACGACAATAACGACTCCTTTTGGTTTATTCGAGTTCTGCTACATGACTTTTGGGCTTCGAAACGCTTCGTAAACATTCCAAAGGTTTATGCATAGTATTTTGCGCGATTTGGACTTCGCATTTGTATACATTGACGATATCCTGATCGCATCAGCCAATACGGAGGAGCATGGACGACATTTGCGAACAGTTTTTGAACGCCTGCAAAAAACAATTTAACCATCAACATCGGCAAGTGCCAATTCAGCAAATCAGAAGTGCAGTTTTTGGGCCACAAGATTGATGCAAGGGGAATCCTGCCATCCGAATCCAGAGTTTCGGCAATTCGTAAATTTCCACAACCTGGCACAACTAACGAATTAAAGAAGTTTCTGGGAATGATTAACTACTATCGCCCATTTATCAAAAAGGCCGCTCACGTTCAAGTCAGGCTGCAGGCGCTTATTAAAGGCAACAAGAAAAACGACAAAACTCCAGTCGATTGGACAACGGATTCATTGGAGGCATTCCAACAATGTAAAGATCGACTTGCAAACGCTACTCTGCTTGCTTTTCCGTCTCCAAAGGCAGTCTTCTCACGCAGCATGGACGCCTCAGATAAAGCCGTCGGCGCGGTAGTACATCAGCTAGTTAAAGGAAGGCTTCAGCCCTTGGGATTTTTTTCAAAAAAACTCAATCCTGCCCAATCGTGATATGGCACGTATGATCGAGAATTACTCGCCATTTATTTGTCTATCCAACACTTCCAACACATCCTCGAAGGAAGGCAATTTGTAGTTTATACGGATCACAAGCCGTTGATTTACGAAAACACCCCCAGACGAGGACGACACCTTGACTTCATCAGTCAATTCACCATAGATATTCGCCATGTTTGTGGCAAAGACAACGAGATTGCCGATTTCCTATCACGAGTCAATGCAGTCGTCGAGGTAGATCTAGAAGCTATTGCCGAGGAGCAGAGGACCGACTTGGAACTTCAAAAACTGCTAGAGGGAAACAACACATCATTACAGCTCAAGAGTATCACTCCGCTGAACGCAAATTTTTCACTCTACTGCGACATCAGTCCAGTTGGTAGAATTCGACCATTTGTTCCGGCTGCGTTACGCAAGCAGGTAATGTAATGCATTCACTCCCTCTCTCACCCCGGCCGGAAGGCGACACAGAGACTCGTTTCAGAGAGGTTTGTGTGGACTTCGATGACAAAGGATGTTGGCAACTTCGTTCGTAGCTGTATACAATGTCAAAGATGCAAAATTCAACGCCATAACAAATCTGAGCTCGGCAGCTATGGACCAATAGACCAACGATTTGATCACATTAACATAGACATCATCGGCCCATTGCCGGTGTCCCGAGGAAATCGCTATTGTCTCACCTGTGTCGACAGGTTCTCCAGATGGCCCACAGCATTTCCAATTCCTGACATTTCGGCGGAAACGATCGCAACAACTCTACTGGAGAGTTGAATAGCTAACTTTGGCGTCCCGCTGCACATCACTAGCGATCAGGGTAGGCAGTTTGAATCTGCAATCTTTACAGGCCTGATGCTCTTACTGGGCGTCAAACACTTCCGCACCACAGCTTACCACCCCCAAGCAAATGGTTTGGTAGAGCGTTGGCATCGCACACTCAAAGCAGCCATAAAATGCCATGAGACTAGCGATTGGTGCGGTGTTTTGCCTTTAGTACTGCTTGGACTTCGTGCTACGTTGAATGAAGACTTAGGAGCTTCCCCGGCCGAAATGTTGTTTGGATCGCAACTTCGACTTCCCGGCGAACTTGTTACGAAGGGGAGCAGCCATCCGGATGAATCCGAATTTTGTTGCGGAAAAAAATTCAATCGTTAAGGCCGTCTCATGCATCGGTTCACGGAAACAAGGAATCGTTTGTGCAGGCAGAACTCAGCAAAGCCTCACGTTTTCGTGCGCGTGGATCGGGCTCCGTTAGAACCGCCGTATGACGGCCCGTACGCCGTGTTAGAAAGGCTAAGCAAATTCTTTTTAATTCAAATGGGCAACCGTGACGTCAAGGTTTCTATCGACCGACTCAAGGCCGCCTTTCTGGACGCACCAAATGTGACGGCGCCGCCTACAATAACTGACGAAGATGCCTGGAATCGAGAGGAATTCGAGCAAGAAGACCAACAGCAGCAGAAAGAACAAAAAACGAGAACTGGACGCTCAGTAAAATGTCCAGCAAGATTTTTATAGGTTCCCATCTAGCGGGGGAGTCCTGTAGCGACAACTCTAACTAATACGATTGTTTTATCGATAGGAACAGTACAAGGAGTACGATCTCTAATTTTGTAACGGATGATTCAGCCATTGAGGAGAATAAAAAACACACGTTTTGTTAAAGATATAAAGTTTGTCAAATTAAATAAATATACTCATTATAACTGGCTTGAGGTCAAGGTTCAAAAATTTATATAATAAAAACAATTTGTTTTTAATTTATATTTTTCCGATATATTTCCGTTACACTTGGGTAACCGTCTTCAGGGCTAAAAACACAAAATTACAGAATGGAAAAACGTTTAACAATGTTTATAAAACTAAAAACTAAACTGAACAATACTAAGTTACATACATTGATTTGACACGTCTGCTCTTGCTTGCGCGGAGTTCTTAACTAGCTTTGGAAGTAAATGTCTGTATATATGAGCGCAATTTTCTGTGTCCGTTTTGTAGTTTAATCTATCTTGTGTTGGTGTGTTAATTATGTGTAGCATTTCGAGAGTGTAACGTTTAGCATAGTGTTGTTCTTGTTGTAGTATTGATGTTGCGTCAAAATTGGGAGAGTGGTGTTTGTTTGCACAGTGGGTCATGAGAGCTGTTTTTTGTGTTGTACATTGGTGGCGTAATTTGAAGTCCGATTTGTGTTGCGTTAATCTTGTTTTTAATTTGCATGTTTTAGTAGTGTTACCACTGCAAGGAATTTTATATATCACATTATTTTTGTCAAGTGCAGTTATTTTTGACTTTGTGTTACTATAAAGATGCCTCAGTGTATGGAACGGTTTATGTGCTATTAGTACTTCTGCACTATTGTAACAGTCAGATCTCATTACTCTTTCGGATAGTGTAGGTACATAGATGAGAGATTTATATAATTTTAATTGTCTATTTTTGTTGTCCCTCGGTGTTTCCTGATATTTTTGAATAAGCTTATTGATTAAAGGTTTTGGAAAGTCGTTGTCCGTAAGTATTTTTGTTACTTCCTTCTTAATTTCTTTGTGGTACATTTTGTCAGAAATGTCAAACATTCGTTTGATACAGCCTCTTGCTGTATTAATTATCATCGTCCTTGGATGTTTGGAATTGTGGTTTATTAGTCTTCCAGATGCCATCAGTTTTTTGTACCATTTTAATTTTAATTTTCCTCCTACTCTATTTATTATTGAGTCCAAATATGGTAGCTTATTGTTTTGTTCCTTCTCAATAGTGAATTTTATGTTTTTATGGTACGAATTAAGTTCGAGGAGTATGTTTTCTGTTTCGTCGGACTTCGTAATTGCAAACAGGTCATCGACATATTTTGTTAGTAGTCTTGGTTTTATTTTCAATTTTTCCAAGGTGTTCGTCAATAATTCTTCCATTACAATGTCTGCAATTACGGGTGAAGCTGGGGAACCCATTGGCATACCTTTTAACTGTGAGAAAATGTCTTCATATTTGAAGTATCTGTTTTCTACGATGCAGAACTTAACTATTTCTATGAAGGTTTGTTCAGGTATCTCAGTATGTTGTTGTATTTTTGTTCATTTTGATTTTATAGTTGATAAAGCTAAGTCTAATGGTATGCTGGGGAAAAGTGATACTACGTCGAAAGAGACGAGTATTTCGTCATCGTTGATGTTTTCGTCATTTATTTTGTCTTTGAATTCAACAAATTGTTTTTATTATATAAATTTTTGAACCTTGACCTCGAGCCAGCTATAATGAGTGTAAAAAACAAAGGTCGCCAAAACTCTATAATTAAATAAATATAATATCGCATCACGATAGTTCTTTGCATTAAATAATTTAGCATGGAAATAAGAAAAAACTATTGATTTTAATTTGTTAGCAAAGCAGACAATTCAATGTCAGTATGTATATACGGCTTGAGCTTCAGTGTGTATGTATGTCTGTATGTATATTAGCACAGACTACAGCATAAATATGTACATACGCACTCATCATCACTGAGCCGGCGGTAAAGCTTTGCCGCTGCACATGCGCGTATGCATATATACGTACGTACGAATTATGTCTACTTGGAAAAGAAATTAAAACATTAAAACGAAATGACAATTGCAGAACCTTGAAATTTAAACAATACAAAATTAATTGGTTACTTTTCTCACTTACATGAATCTCCAAGATGAAACGCCTTCCAACGATGTCGGTGTGTGTGTGTATGTTGGTGTGTTTATATGTTTCTTGATGTATTTTTTTTTTTGCACTTTTAATTATTGATTAAATTATCTTCAATTGATGATTAATTTTAAACTATTGATCGGTGATCAGATCGAAATTAACATTTGCGAATTCACTAGATTACATGCACTGCAAGCATAGCATTTTTTCAACGATTTTTGGGCAACTATAGACATTCAATGATTGGATTTACACTATTTAACACTATTCACTGCTTGTGGCATATTTTACACAGAGGATCTAAAAAAATATAAAAAAATATTCATAGAAATACACGGAACGAGTGTAAGCAAAGAAAACTAATAACTAAACTAAAGATAAGCCGACGCTAGAAAGCTTCTAGTGGCTGCACTTGTGTTCCAAGGGGGGGTGAGGCACAATAATGCTCGATCCCAGTGTAGGGAGAGGCGATGCACACGTCGAAAGGTATCCAACGTTGGATGTTTCTGCCGCAACAGACTTCCAAGGTAGGAATTTCGGCAAACTCAACCAATGTTCGGTAGAACAGAATGTGGCGACAGCGCTAAGCGCTCCAAGCGAACTTTTGGTTTTCCAAATTTCCAATTATTATACTCGACAGCTCACACCAATGTCAAGCAGAAGCCTCTGCATAACGGTGGGCTACCAAAGTCGTCGACTGGTGCAGGCTGGGTAACTGGGACTTGCGTCAACCAGGTTATCTAGGTGCAAAATGAGGACTTTAGTACAATAATTCAATCAAACAAAATACGAGAGGGCACAAAGAAAGTAATGATCGGCTCTTAAGCTGATCGGGAAGGCTGATGTCTTCAGATTTCTGGTCCAGAAAAATGGGCGTGGCAAATGAGGTTATGTCTTCGATGTCGTGGAATTATGTTTTTTTGGCATTTAAATGCACCGACACGAAAATTAATTGAGCTGCGTATATGTGCACTATATGCAGCTATATTTTATTTCCACAGACTTAACGAAATGTTAACGCACGAATATATACTCAACACGTGTAGCAAACACAGCGCTAACCGACGTGGAGTGGACACTTATAGTTTCAACCGATCAGAAAGAGGGCAAATGGAGAAGGATAGCAGTATTTATAGACCAGGCTCTCTGCAAAGAAGAGCTTTTTCTGTGATTCAGCACCTACAAAGATGCATCTGTGCGGAACATGACCCTTAAGCCTATGCTTGAGCTTTGACATACAATTCGAATTAGCGGATGCTGGTTTGAAACTAGGGGATCAATACGCACGGCAACAGCAAACATCATCGAACATGTTCGCAGCAACAAGTTTGATGCGATCTTGCTAGTGTGTTGTGTGGACATGATTATGTTGCAAAGCCAGGTTGAGAACTTAGATAAACAAAATCAATAATATTTTTACCGCTACCAAAATCACTGCGATAAAACGACAAATTCTGACATTCGTTTCCATGGTGCCACGGCGACCATTACAATCTCTAAGTATCTTTAAAATACCTTTAAACCTAATGAATAAAAAAATGAATTATAATGTTTACCCAATCATGCAAGCTTAATAATTTAATAAGGTTCAATGAACGCCCATATTAGTGAGATTTAATACTTATACGTAGTATTAAACAAGGGATAACCGATAAGTCCGCGAGCTATGATGGTAGGGTACAGAGCGGGATACGATCAACATCCTAGTATCCTAGCACAATATGACCAGCATATAGCATCCATAAACAGCGTGGTTTATTTGAATACAATTTAGTTGTCGATTTTCATTTCCGTAATGCACTTAATCATTGTTTTTCTCGTAGCGCGAATATGTTTAGACAAGAAAAGAACCCACACCCCATCCGACGAGCTTAGATAAGAGATAAGGCAGAAATGCACGAACCTTCTTAACCTATTATATAGTCAGTACTAGTGGTATATACACAACATCAATTCCACACGGTACACAATTTAATTCCTTTACACAAATATATTTATTATATTTATTAATTACACAAATATATTTATTAATTAAGGTAATTCAAGTAGGAGTCCCTGATAAGTATTGCACAGGGGCCCGTAAAACCCTCAGTCTCTAGGCTCTCGACGCTGAAACACAAAATTGACTTCAGGCTGCCAGCGCGGTGGCCGAAGCATTTGCCTGTTATCAAACTTCACAAGCAACGCATACATTCATACGCGGGCCGTGCATAAATACACGCACACATGGAAACAATCGCGCAATTGCTTAGTGGTACAACTCTACTCTGAAACACTTGAAATTTTGACAGTGTCATACGGTGAAACTATTCTTAGTAAAAAACATATTGAATACACATGTCCAGTTATTAGTTACTACATTTATATGTTAACGAATCCATTTACAATATTTTTAAGACCTCTACCAGGTATAAAATTTAGCTTTTGTATTGACTAGCATGTTGAGAAAAGAGCTAAAATAAAAGGAAAAGCTTTGATGGAAAATAAAACTTACTTGCTGGGTTGTTGACGTCACAACTATATCTATTGGCGATTTCTCCGTTGTGATTGTTAAGTCCTTTGCGCACAAGAGTTTACCCATTTCAAGGGGATCGCGGCCCTGAAGATCACCGCTGTCGTCATCGTTGCCACACTTACTGGACATTTTGTAGACTCTCTTTTTCTCTATGTTCTTTTGTCTTTTTCTAGTTTTTGTGCTGTGTATTTAATTTCAAATATATATTGAAAAACAAGAAAGAAATTTTCATTTGGTAAAAAAAATTTAAAATTACTTACAGCGTGTTGCAATAAAAAGCATCTGTGTCAGGTTTCATTTATACAACTTTAAGACTTAGTGACTAGTTTGTGTCACAACAGAAAGACAGACGGACAAGGCAAGTTCAACTCATATGCTAATGCTGATCAAAAATATATATAAAGGGTGATCTGTTAGCTATTATCTTTTTAGCATCACTGATTTAAACAGCTGACGCACGTTTCTTCTTTTGTTTCACTGTGAAACAATACAAACGAACAACGCACTGCAAATTATTGAATTTGATTATCAAAATGCGTGCTCTGTTACAAAAGTTGATCGCGCGTCAGTTTAATCGAACCACAGAAGCGGCTATTCGGGCTTTTGTTACTAAATTGCGCAGCAAATTTACATTGTTGCAGTGAAGAATAGCGAGTAAGAGGTGAATATTTGATCTCAAGTTCGGTGCTAGATAGTGCGATTTCATTATCATCCGTAGAGCGTAACTACAGCTCTTCGTATATATGTAGTATAATATGTTCTATTTGGAATAGTTATAACTTTAAATTTGGATCAGTTATATGTAATATAATATATTAGATATAATATAATAGAGTAAATTATGGTTTTGCTATACGAAGCCTTAGTTACAAATATATATAATATATTCGGCATGACGAACTTAACCTATTTTTTCTATTAATTTTCCTATATAGTATAGTATGTTCTATTTGGAACAGTTATAACTTTAAAATTGGATCAGTTATATGTAATATAATATATTAAATATAATATAATAGAGTAAATTATAGTTTGCATTGCCATCCACGAAACCTTAGGTACAAATATATATATTCGGCATGACGAACTTAAACTATTTGTTCTATTATTTTCACAAAGCTACATTAAAATAAAATTCTAAATTGATTTAAGAAATTACGTGTTTTTGTTTGTTAGAAACCACAATTTGCATTAAAATTATTAGTTCCACTTGTACATAGTGTTGGATTTAGTATAAGTTTGTAAATTTGTTTTATTATATAACGGAACACATTGAAGGGAAATTATTTTACGCATCCACGACACCCGAACAGGCCACTTGCAAAAGTACAACTAAATTTGATGTGATCTCCGAGTCCGAGTCAGAAATCAGAGGCTTTCACAGAAATGAATGAACAAAACGCCAACATTAAAAAAAAATTTAAAAATGAACTAACAGGATGGGACCTCTTGTTTGCGCATACAGAAATACGAATGCTCTTTCCGAACATTTGAAATAAAAACATACATTAGATCATTTATAAAGTGGTAATCTGATGCTAGTTGCTTTTAAGTAGTAAGTAGCTCGTATGGAGAAGAGAGCATGGGATTTTATTACTATGCATAATTTAATTTAAAGTCGACTAAATACATTCGACTGAAGTAGATACAAAGGATTATTTAAAACGTCAATTTAAAATAATTATTGCATAAAGATTAAGTTTACAAAATTTTAAAGTGATTAAATTTAAAATTAATTTAATTTATTTGAATTTAATTTTAAAAAAATATCAATTCAATCATCTATCATTCAATCATCATCCAGAGTTCCCTGACAAAATGGAAATACCCAGAGAAAGCGTATAAGACCGGGGAATGATTTAAATTAAGCAAAACAAGGCTGTATGTCATTTTATTTTGCAGTTTAATTTAATAATGATTTACCGAGAGGGTGAATAACGACTGCGAAGATAATACGGGTCACAATCTCACATCGATATACTTGTACGGTGCTGCTGCTCTTTGGGGTAATTGGTTAAAACTATGTAGTACATATACATATATGTACATATATATTAGGACCCACTATATGTTGGTTGAGGTTTCTAAATCAAGGGATAACAAAATGATTATTTCTATACGATAATATAAAGTTTTAATGTTGCGAAGTAATTATTTTGTAAACCATTGCATTGGGTGTATTCATTTTCCGAAAACTTACAAAGCACCTTCAGTGATATCTGCGAGTCCATAAAGTATATGCACAAATTCTTAATCAGGATCGACATGTCCGTCTGTTGCAACGTAGACTATCTATTTATATATCGGTTTTCACCCGCTTCCCATATTGTAGAAGGGTATAATAGCTTTGAGCCAACTGAAAATGTAGGTTACAGGTAGAAGGACGTGTGGCATATTCCATGAACTATATATATTCAGAATCAGCATCAACAGCTGAGTCGACATAGCCATGTCTGTCTGTCTGTCTGATTGTCTGTTCGTCCGTATGAAAACCTAGACCTCAGAGACTATCATTATTGTATTCAGATCAAGTTTAGTTTTGATTTTGAGCTCCGAAGTCCAGGCATTCATTTTTAATGAAAGACAGTTTATTTTGAAAAACAACTACAACTATGAACAGCCAAATGATTTCAGAAAAATTGTTTGCGATCCGATAATTAAGATAGAAGTTATTTACGAAATTCTACCCATGTGCTGATTTCGAAGTCCCTGTCTAAACGTTTGCAACACAAAATACTCAAAACAGAACATTTATACATTGTCGACTTATTTACACTGTTAGGCATGTAGAAATTAGAAGTACCTGGTCGAATTTGTATAAATACTTAATAGGTATTTATACAAATTCGACCAGGTTCTAATTTCTGCATGCCTAACAGTGTAAATAAGTCAGAACGAACTGAATATATCATCGATGTTTCATATGAAAAACCTAAGCAAACATTGATGTTTATGCACCTCTACACGACATTCGTACTGCTGTCAATTGGATGTGTGTGAGCGAATAAGCAATAGGTGACTAAGGACCACTGAAAATGGTTTGTGCAGAAGTATGCAACAGGCAGAAGGAGGCGTGGCAGACCCCACAAAGTATATATATTCTTGCATAGGATTACTAGCTGAGCCGATTGAGCCATGTCCGTCAGTCTGTCCGGATGTCCGTCTGACCAGATGAACACACAGATCTCAGCTATTATAAACGCTAGAGATACCAAATTTGGAATGACTTTTTAAAAATTATACATTTAATCAGAATAAATGTTAGGCATCAAACATCGTTTGCATTTGATTCCATAAAGCGTCTACCAAAACACTTGTGTCCAATTATAGAGTAGTTGCCTTTTTGATTATAATCAATAATTATTTTTCTACCATATATTTGAAATATTTTCTGGATTTTCGGTGAAAATTTCATAGCGATATCTTTATTAATTTCCTCTGCTCTATACAAACTATGAGGATAACTTTATTTAGTAATTACATATTTATGTATTCCGAATTTTTTTAGGTTAATTCATAAATTTTGTTAATATTGGTAAACTGGTAAAAATATAATTATCATTATAATTTTTTTGATATTATAACTTAGCTCTACAAAATATAATATAATTATCAATTTTCAATCCCTCTTCTCAAAAATTAAACATAAATACACATGTTTTCTGATGCTAAAATTATTGCCGCCAAATAACCATTGTGGCTCACTGTAATTCGGTCATTCAAACGCACAGTTGATTTCACGCTGGCCAGTCCCGTAGCTAAAATTGCGCAGGGTGTGCGGTACAAGAAGGGCTCTCAACAGTGAGGGGCTCACGGTTACCAAACATAAAAAAGGTTATTATTGCGGATATATTTGTAAAATTTAATTCCTTTGGTAAACACAAATATATTTATTAATTAATGTAATTTAAGTGGGATTCCCTGATAAGTATTGCACAGGGGTCCGTAAAATCCTCACTACGGCCCTGTGCCTCAGTCTCTAGGCTTTCGACGCCTAGTTGACTTCAATTGACTTCAGGCTGCCAGCACGCTGGCCGAAGCATTTGCCTATTGTCAAACTTCACTAGCAACGCATACATTCATACGCGGGCCGTGCATACATACACGCACACATGGAAACGATCGCACAGCGCAAAGAAGTACGCGCATGCTTATCGTTCCGCTGTCGTTGTGCGACTGAAGCAGTTTTGATGCTATGCACTGTTTGTACTGAGTGCTTCTGTTCTTCTTCTTCTCTGGGGTACCAGGTCCGAAAAATCAGCCTCAAACTGCGTCAGAGCTGATTGACGTCTCTATGTGTTCATTGCTTAGTGCTTTAGCGTTGTAGCTCTTCTTGTTTTTGGAGCAGTAACGGACCTCAAAACATCGATAGACGAAAAAATATCGATTTTTCGGAACATTTTAAAAAACATCGATATATTGATGTTAGCATCGATATTTCGGCACCTCTAGTACCCTGTCTTTTTTTTCATTATTATTTGCAGTACCGTTATTTGTTTGGGTCTATGACATATTAAACAATTTGAATGGATGACGAAAAACGCGCCGCAAATATAAAAACAAGCACAAAAGACACCATGACGATGGCGAGAAAAAGAAAATCAGTTTCAATTTGCGCTCACTGTGTAAGTAAAAAAGGAATCGTAACTTTAGAAAAATGTAAACATGTTTTGACATGCTCACAGCGAGCAGTAGCAAATAACCCGCACAGGAGCGACTGAAGCGATTGCAGGCAAATTTAAAATATACCCACAACAAGAAGTAAGACAAAGAAAAACATTCGCCCCAGAAGAAGACCAGAAGAAGCAGCAAACAACAATAGCAACGCTTCCAGCTCACATGCCTCAACTGCCTCACAGCAACAACACAATCACTTCCAGCTGACGCCGCCAACACAGTCAAGGAGCTTTCCAGAAAGTCTGAAATATTATCGCAGTCCCGACAAGACGAGAACTGGGCATCACTTCGAGCCAGCCACTGCCTGGACGAGTTCCAGCTCCAGCAGGTACACGTCCAGTTCATCCAGATCTGCGCAGTACTTCGACCCACTCACTGGCTCGACCAGTTCCAGCTCCAGCTCCAGCAGGCACAGGTCCAGTTCGGGTGCACATCATAAGCAGCTTTCTGCCAGCAGCAGCAGCAACTTTGCCGAGCTCAAGAATGCCTGGGCGAAGCCGAAGGCGTTGCTTGATGCCAGTAATAGACTTGAAGATTCCTTGAAAAATCTATTCAATTATGATCTTGTCACGCAGCCAATACTCGCCTGACTCTGCTACGCGAGTCTCTTCAGCAGCGGCAGTAACAGAAGGCAACTGGTAGCAACAGCTGGAACAACGACAACAACAATAATAAATCGCCTTGGTCGAGCAGAAAACTATTCCCAGCTCCAGGTGCTGCAAGGAGCGTGAAGGCAACAGGCGAGGACGTGGAACCAATGGATATGGATATGATTGTTGACTGGCAGGAGAGGGACGATGCAAACAGAGGCACCAGCAGCAAGGTAGAATCGCAATCCGCCACTTCAAATTTACACCAAATAAATTCTGTTAAATGCATTGCATTTGCAGGTAATCCCTTCGAGGAATGACAGTCAAGCTGAGTCCATGGAGGAGGACTTGTCGGACATAACGCTGTTGCCTCTACTGAACAAGATCTTCCTGCACGTCGTGAGGATTACATGTACTTTGTGCTGAACACAAATGTGCTGCTCTATAATCTAGTCTTTGTGGAGGAGCTGAGCCACCTTGCACTGAATAACACCAACGGCAGCATGCTGTATATACCGTACGTTGTGATCAGGGAACTGGATAGTCTCAAGGATCGACGCCAGGATAACGAACTGAAGCGTCCAGTTCGTCGAAATATCTAAGTTTTTATTGATAGTCATCAGTTTATCCATAACGTCAGCTTTCCGTCTTATTCGGCGATCGGAAACTATTTGGCCTGCTGTGCTAAAAGTCCTTTCAGACTAGCACGAAGTTGCAGGTACGCACAAGCGTACAAGCCAGTTCCTTTAATACGAAATTCAAAAATTAAAATAGTTGAAGAAATTCTAGTAAATTACTTACCTTTAGCGTTGTAGTTCTTCTTGTTTTTGGAGCAGTAACGGACCTGAAAACATTGATAGACGAAAAATATCGATTTTTCGGAAAATTTAAAAAATATCGATATATCGATGTTAGCATCCATATTTCCGCACCTCTAGTACCCTGTGTTTTTTTTTTTCATTATTATTTGCAGTACCGTTGTTTGTTTGGGTCTATGACACATTGAACAAGTATATTGAGCAAGTATAAAAACAAGCACAAAAAGACACCATGACGATGGCGAGAAAAAGAAAATCAGTTTCAATTTGCGCTCACTGTGTACAAATTTACACCAAATAAATTCTGTTAAATGCATTGCATTTGTAGGTAATCCCTTCGAGGAATGACAGTCAAGCTGAGTCCATGGAGTCGTGAGGATTACATGTACTTTGTGCTGGACACAAATGTGCTGGTCGATAATCTACTCTTTGTGGAGGAGCTGAGCCACCTTGCACTGCATAACACCAACGGCCGTCAGCCGTCAGAGACAGCAAGGGGAAGTAAATGTAACCACAGCTCTGGCTGGGGTACGTGCCGTCCTTGCGCCTAGTGACGGAAGTGCGGCTATACTCTCCACGTGAGGGCGGCTGGAAGCAGGCCCCTAGCACGGACATGTCTCTGATAGGGGTGCTGACTAATTGTAGTCGGGCGAAGATCGTGAATCTATAAATCACCCCAATCCAAGGCGGAACAGCATACGCTAAGGGATGCATCTAGTATGCGGACTCTGGATACCTGTCGCCCTCCAGTTTCATTTAGACTTCCCACGGCACGCGGGTTATGTCGTGGGTGACCTCCCCTTCCCGCCTACTCGTGGAACCAATTTATGGAACAATACTCAAAAACAAACAAGCCTGATGCAGCTTTAATTGCATCAATCCAGGGTGAAGCCTTCACGGCCGACCCCAACACCAGCACTGCAGCCATTGGGCTGCTGGCTTCCACCCCCAATACTACGGGTCTCGACCCTAGTACTCCTGGGGACTCGGCCGGGCCACGAACTACCTTGGACACTGAGTTCGCTAGTGCTGCTTTCTCGTCCAACAACTGCTCAGGTACGCAACAGACCGTCGAGGTGATGTCCTCCTACGCGGAAGCTGAAGGTGACCTGATCAGCTTTGCTGACGACGCTTCCGTGGCCTCACAGAGGTCAGGCCTCACAGAAGCAGGCTCCCAAATTCAGACTCTGCGACTGGACTCGGGGGACGCCTTCGTCAAACTGAAGACCCGCGAGAAGAAGCTCTTCAAAGCTGCACTCGCTAAGGGTTCGAGCAGAGCAGAGGCTCTGGCTATCGCCACTGCGCCCCCCGTGGAAACCAAGGCCAAGCGGACGCGCACTGATGATACCCTCGAACCCCAAGGGTCTTCAAAGAAGCCCAAAAAGACTCATGTGGAGTCCACAAAGCCACTCTTCAGCCAGGTGGCAAGCAGAGTGAAACTGGGCTTCACTTCGGCTGATCCCAACACCGGAACAATTGGCCACGGTGCAAGACAGCATCCTAAAGGCGATGCGGCTGCCTTCCACATCAAGAATCAGTCCAGGTTTCGATGGGTGCATACCCCGAAATGAATGGCTGCTCTTGGTGTGCGAGGACAGCAGCACTGCCGAATGGGTCAGGGGAGCTGTTGGACATATCAAGTCCATCAGCGGCCTTGATATCAAGCTATTGGAGGAAGCTGAGTTCCCAAGAGCTCACCTCATTCGAGGGTACTTCCCCCATTGTGCTGACTTCCCACCCGCCGCCATTCTGGAGTACTTGGGTCTCCAGAATTTTGAGTGCTTCTCAACGGAGCTGTGGCGGGTGGTCCAACACAGCCTTAATGGCAAAATGGCGCACCTCACGATGTTGGTCGACGAGAAGTCGTTCAAGACTCTGACGGATCTTAAGGGTAACGTGAAATTCCGCTTTGGCAGGGTGAAACTTATCCTTAAGAACTCCCCCGTCAGGGTCTCCCCCACCCCTGCCCTTCCCCGTTCCCCATCCCCAACCACCCCCCCCTCCCATCAGCGCTCCTTCAGCAGCGCTCCTTCAGAGTGACAGCAGTGGCTGCCGCTCCGGTGGCGTCTACCAGCGCCGCAGCTACAGTGGCGCTGACATCCTCAATCCCCAAACCCCCAGTCATCGTGGTGACTGCCCCCAAGCCCACAACGGACCGGACGAGGCCGGTGGCCAGCAATGGACGCCCCCCCTTACCAACAAGGCCCGCCACCAGCTTGGTGCGAAAGCCGCCCGCAAGGGCACCTCCGGCGACTGGGGTCGCTAGGCGACTGGGATCGCTAGGCGACCTCCCCCGAGTAGCTCCACCAGACTGCCGAAGGGCATCCGAGGCAACGACTCTCGGGGGGGCAAGGCTGGTGGCCTTGTTTCCAAAGCCCTGAAGGAGGATGCTGAGCGCCATTAAGGTGCTCCAGGCGAACCTGCACCACGCCAGAGGAGCGTCCGCCACCCTGTGCAGGATCGTCTGTAAGGACGGTGGCCGCATCCGTGGACTATCATGCGGATCATGTAAGTTGTTATATGACCGTATGGGTGGTGCCCCTCGCACCGCTATTGTTGTAAATAACAGTGTGAGACACTTCCATTTACTCAATTTCATCCACAGAGACCTGGTGGCAACGGCTATTGAGGTAGCCACGGCTGAAGGCGTCCGGGAGGTAGTGCTAGCCTCTGCCTATTTCCCGGGCTACGTGGATGACGTCCCTCCAACAGAGGTTCAGCGGCAAGTGGAGTTCTGCCGCTTGCACAACAAGCCGCTCGTGATCGGCTGTGATGCAAATGCGCATCACACGATCTGGGGATGCAGGGACGTCAATAAACGTGGTGAGTCCCTCTTAGAATATCTATTGTGTTGTCAATTAGATGTTGCTAACATAGGGTGTAAGCCTACCTTTATTAACGCCATTAGGGAGGAGGTTCTGGATCTCACCCTAGTCAGCAACTCTATTGCGAGTTCGCTGGTGAACTGGCGGGTAACAGACGAAGCCACGCTGTCGGACCATCAGCACATCAGGTTCGACCTCCCTGGCCAAGTCGAAATCCGCCAGAACTCCTTCTGTCCCAAAAAGACAAATTGGGATCTATTCAAAGCCTCTGTGGCTTTTAAAGCAGACTCGTTGATCAGCAACCCGAATTCTATCAGTGAGATTCGGCGATCGGAAATTATTTGGCCTGTGCTAAAAGCCCTGTCCGACCCGCACGAAGTTGCAGGAACGCATAAATATTTACAAGCCAGTTCCTTTAAAGGTGCCATACCGTTTGAACTTAAATTAAAAATATTAATTTTAATAACTCATAATACGAAATTCAAAATTTAAAATAGTTGAAGACATTCTAGTAAATTACTTACCTTTAGCGTTGTAGATCTTCTTGTTTTTGGAGCATCGATAGACATCGATAGACGAA
Source organism: Zaprionus davidi (assembly GCA_018903715.1). Taxonomy (NCBI): domain Eukaryota; kingdom Metazoa; phylum Arthropoda; class Insecta; order Diptera; family Drosophilidae; genus Zaprionus; species Zaprionus davidi. Next base: position 18,079 of record JAEIGL010000115.1, on the reverse strand, counting down.
AAATATCGATTTTTCGGAACATTTTAAAAAACATCGATATATCGATGTTAGTATTGATATTTCGGCACATCTACTTTGAATCATCGTGGGTACAAGACGTGTAACGTAAAATCCGAAAAGTCAAACTTTTAAACTCAGTGGAAAACGTTAGGCATCCGGTCATTTATCACTAATATTTGTAATAAATAAATAACATCATGTAAGTTTGCCTGAATACGCACATCAGCGTATTTCAGTATATTCTTTACTTATAAATTTAACATGTTACAGAATAGAGATCTCGTTGAGCAGCGGAGCACCACCCTGCCAACCGGTTATTTTATTTGGCGCCCGGCAACCCTGTTGCCCGGCAACATATACACTGTCAGCGCGACCTGCCACAATACATTTACAACAATTCAGCACACACATAAACATACAGGCGCCAATGTACAGCTGAATTATGTGTGATACTGAGAAAAACAAATTAGTATACAGGCCACACCAGCACTACATAAATGCAAGCAAATACTTTTTTTTTGTATTTATAAAAATACATATCTACCTCTCAGTGTAAAGTGCAGGCTATACCTATACCAACTTTTTATTCACACACACACACACACACCTGCCATAATAAATTCTTAAATTTTTCCTAATCTCAAAATAAAAAGAGTGCTAAAATAGAAAAATTAAAAAAGGTCTAAATTTTCAATAAAAATATTGCTAAAATCTAAAAACTATATTGCACTAAAATAATTACAAAAATTATTGCACAACAAGTGAAACTAAATCAAAATATTTTGTAAATAAACAAATTACGAGGAATGTATATATAATCTAACTCGAGTGTATATATCTTGCTTGAAGCAAATGCCATTTTAAAATTAAAAATACTTTAAATATTCCTGCCAAAAATATCTAAGTGAAAGATAATGATATGTTTTAAATCTTTCTAAAGAATTTCTTTTCTTTTTCGTTGGTTTAATTCAATAAATACGCTTCTGACTTGAAATTTGAAAAAAGGTGTTTAAATAAGCTTTTATTCTGAATTTGCTTGATATTATTAGGTTAGGTTTTCGAACTTTACTTATGTGTGTGCAGACCACATATCTATTTTGGAATATCCGTGTGTATGAAATCTAGCAACATACAACTCCACATCATTTGGGCCCAAAGGGTGGATTGGGGGTAAGTTGAAAATTCTTTGTACATATACGAATACACCTGCATTTATAAAATATATTCATGCACATATATATATAAATAATTGGTAAACTTCTATGCAAAGCGAAATGAATATTAAGCATATGCACTGGTAAATATACCTTTATAACAGTTCTTTTGATTTGAATTAACTATCTTTAATTGGCATCTACACTATTATAATAATATAAAACAAAAATAATTTTTCTACAAATATATATAATTAAACATTTTAGCAAAGAAGAGCAAAACAATGAATATATACCTATAAAAAGAAGAAAAATGTATATTCTTTATTAAATTTGAATATTTACCGTTAAGTAACAGTAAAACAAAAACATGAATTTAAATTTCTGAAATTAAACAAATGAAAGAAATAAAAAAAAAAAAAATGAGTTAGTATAAATATAAATATAATAAATAAAATTAGGCTAATAATTCGACATTCAGGGAATACTTTTCAACACAAATCAAGACATCAACCAACATGAAAATTTAAAAATTCTAATTTTTTATCCCTACTCCTGTGTTAGCGTAAACTTAAACATATAATAAGTTTATTCTTTATTCTTTAAATTTGTTTACCCTTCGACCAATGAAAATGGTCAAAAAAGGGGATACTAACTTTGTGCAAATGTATGTAAAAGGCAGAAGGAGGCGTGGGAGACCCCATAAAGTATATATATTCTTGCTCAGGATCACAAGCCGAGTCGATTGACTCATGTCTGTCTGTCTGTCTGTGTGAACGCAGAGATCTCAGCTATCATAAAGCTGTGCACTATAAGCTGATCAAGTTTATATCAAATGTTAGGTGCCACGCCCACCGCCCTCGTAAATCAAAAATTTAATTTTTCAACACAAATTTCAAGCGCTGTATAAAAGAAATATTTACGTATTCTTAAAATTACAATCGGATCGGACAACAAACAAAGTTATTTAAGAAAGTAAGAACATAAAACCTAACAAGGGAAATTATAATGTGTAAATAACCTAACTGAATTTTTCCTTGAGGCGAAATAGTGTAACGACATGACAAGATAGAACAACAATTTGGGATTTCTTTAACAACATCTTTTGGAATCAAGGTAGGGCGAGTATAGAACAAGCTGCGAAAACAACTAGCAGTCTCGATTCTCAACAATTCTTCACAATCGTGTTTCTTTTACGCAATATAACAGAAGTGTTTTTTATCCATCCTAATTCGGCACAGGGACTATTATTATTATATTATTTTGAAAGAGGGAGTCTCCCAGCAGAGAAGGGGCGAGGCACTGCGACCAGAAAGATCTTTTGTACCTATAATGGTCTCCCTATATTGACAAAAGCTGTTCCGCTTCCCTGATGAAGCATAACAGGTCTTTCGTCGAGGAACGGACAATCTGCTCGGGTACTGCGATTTCCACGTGCAGATGTTTCCTCCTAATCCATACCAAGGCTGGACAATCACATAGGATGTGTTTGGTGGTTTCGTCGTCCTCTCTGCAAAGCCTGCATTCTGCATCTGAGGACAGACGCATTTTTGAGAGGTGATAGTTCACCAAGTGGTCGCCACTAAGGTAACCAATTAGGAGATAGAGATCTCTCCTATAGAGTAAGTTTGTTCTACGTTTAACCGAGGGATTCGTAAGCTCTTTAGCCTGCTTCATCCTTGGTTGGAAGAACCAATAGTGTTCGGTCAACCTAAACGCCAAAGCTTTCATAAGGCATGAGATGGTTGACCATCCCACGCCGCAGAAGGCTTCGGGGCCATGCAGAGGGGCTGATGACCCCGATCTCGCTAGTTCATCCGCTAGCTCGTTGCCCTGGAAACCAGAGTGTCCAGGTACCCATAGGACGGTAACTTTGTTTCTGTTGGAAAGCCTCTGGAGGCAGTTCCAACAGTCAGCCACCATACGCAAACCTACTCTTTTTGAGGAGAGGGCTAGTATGGCAACCTGGCTATCTGAGAAGATGTAAATATTTGCTCCTCTGATCCCCTTCTCAAGGATAAGATGACAGAAGAACTCTATGGCATGCACCTCGGATTGATAGACTGTGGGCCATTTGCCCATAGCAATCGAGGTTTTGGAGTTGGGACCAAGTATCCCAGCTCCAACCCCCTGATCAGTCCTTGACCCGTCGGTATACCAAATTCAGAATTGATTCCATTGCTGCTGTGGGACAGGTGTGAAGTGCACCCGTTAGAGAGAGGCAAAGTAGCCTATGCAGTTTAGTGCATTTGTTGATGGCGGTGACCTGCGTAACCTTGAGCCACCACACAATAGAGCGTGGGTGGCGATGGGTCTTACCATCATCTCAAATAACCGCCGAATGGTGCATGATTTGAGACCCCAGGTCTTACCAAAGAATCTTCTGCATGCCCACATGGCATGAGTTGCCTTTGATAGGGTGTTGTTTAGATGGGAATTCCAGTGCAGTGTTTTATCAAGAGTTACCCCTAGATATTTAACCTCGTTGGAAAGTCCCACGGGAGAGCCGCCAATATGCAATTGACCTATGTCAACGGAATAGCGCTTAGTGAAGGGAACGATAATCACCTTTTGTGGATTGATGCTAAGACCTACGTCTTCGCACCATCTACTAACCGTGTTCAGAACAGATTGCAATAGCTCTGTCACGGTTTGGCAAAGTTCCCGTTCACTATGAGAGCCAGGTCGTCAGCATAGCCGATTGCTTGCACGCCCTGTTCAGCGAGAATACTCAGTAGTTCTTCAACTACTAAGGACCAGAGTAAGGGAGATAGAACCCCTCCCTGGGGACATCCTTTAACCGCACTAATGAAAGCGGTCGTGGAGTACAAGGTAGAGGAAATAGTCCGATGTTTAAGCGTAGCATCAATCCATCGGAGTAAGGGACGGGCTATATTTCTGTGCTCCAGCGCAGCACAAATAGACCCGTAGTAAGTATTGTCGAAAGCACCCTCTGTTTACGCCGAAACTCGCCGCCGAAAAGTAGGCAGCATATCGGCATAAACAGTGGCTCTCGCGCTCTTTTATCCTACATAAATAGGTTAAGTTAGGCTTAAGTAAAAGTACTTATATTATGTACCATCAGTTGAAAATATATAGTGAAGTGTATACCACGTGCCTCGCATTGTTTCTTTTTCCCGAATTGTATGTCGCGTCGGTTATCGATTTCAACAGCATTTTATATCATCACGATCCACCCAAGAAGGAAGGAAGATAATTCCAACAGCCGCCGCCAATACATTGGTCCTTCGAGCCGGATTCTCTACAATTGGACCCACGTCGCTGGATTTTTTCATCCCCTCGGTCCGCTCGAACCACAAGGCACCGGCATCTCGTCAGGATCCCCCACAAATAAGTACTAAATTTTTTACTTATCTTATGCGGCAGAAGACTGTGTGTAATTGTTCCCTTGTGAAAAGAAAAATCTTTTCTAATTTCTCCTAACCTCGCAATTTGCGCCACCGGCATCTCTGTATGTATGTACATATGTAGCTGCATTAGTAAGCAGATACTTACTTACAGACGACTGCCCCCTTCGAAAGTTTTCCATACATATACTCGTATATGTACGGAAATACGAATCACAAATTACACACAGTTTATCCATCCGATTCTATTTACAAACCTCTGCCACATATATGTATGTACATTTTCCTACCATTTTCTAACGAACAAAGGTACATACACTCTCCCTACTAACTTAAAATTGTATGGTAGTATATGTGTAATATAAATGTATATACACATATACTACATACTTACGTTGCCCATTAAAATACATTGCCAAGGTCCAAACCTCAAGCGGCAATTGTACCTCCTAAATTTAACTCCAAGAAAAGATAACACTGCATTTATTTATTTATTAATGCAAAAATATACACACATATATAATACACTTTGCCGGCAGTAATATTTCGGCTGCACCGGCACTACACACATACATATATTCTTATAATTAAATATTTAACTAAAACACTTAAACACATTATATTACATCGTTTTATTACATTATTACATTATTTTTGGAAACACTTAAATTAAACGCTTAATCTAATACAAAGAAATATTTTATTATTATTTTTGTTTACCTTTGTCAGCTTAGTGATCGCAGTTCGATCACAATTCCTGTAAATACATATCTATCCATGTATACTCCGTGCACACCTAGCATTACAATTAAACCACAAGCAATGGTGTAGATACTCCCCCAGAATCGCCCACCCTGCGGTCTATTTGGTAGCGCCAGCGGTGTGGGTATTATCGACTCGAGGAACCACTTGGTGCTTTACAAATAAGACCGAGATATCAGTCATTTATATAGTATAAATTTAAGTAATGAGATTAAAGTTTTTTATACGCTAAGATTAAAAATTGGTTGAAATTTAAGTTATAAAATTGAAGTTCTTTTTATACGCTTAAGATTGTAAAAATTAATTGAAGTTTTTATAAAATAAATAGTATTAAAAAACAATAAGATTTCAATTCATAAACACCATCTTAAAATAGGAATAATAGGAACTTCAAAATCAATGAAGATCTGTTTCAACAGTCGAATCTTATATATATCTTATTATACACAGTTAGTCAAGAAAAACTTTACACAGATATACATGTTAATTTTACATAGATATACATTGTTACGGACTGCTTGTTCTCCGATAGGGCTGTGCCGGCTACCTCAGCTGCACTTGGGGAGGAGTTTTTCCCTCTGCCCTGCAATCCGCACAATAATCGATGAGTTTCGATTCCTATACGAAGACGTCTCACAACACAAACAAGTAAGTAAAATTTAACAACATTAAATATGTACATAAACACATATTTAACGATGTCAAATCTTATCTACAGATACTATAAAAGGGACGAAATCTTAAAACAACAACAACAACTGTAGGTGGCCTACAGAGCTCTATGGACTCACTAAGGAGCGGCAAAAATAAAAGGGGACAGAAGAAAGCAAGGGTTTTCACGGACACTAACGTTTAAGACAGAATATTATTCGAGTTTTATCATAAGTTTAACAATAAATAATTTAAGACAATAGTGATTCAACTCTAATTTAATACATGTTGTCCATGGCAGCCGCACTCTATACGACGAATGGACGGAATATTTTGTCGGACGGCGAATAATACCCTGGCGGCTCTCCGCATGGACTGGACTCACCAGCGCGACAACGTGTAGTTGGTGTCGTTCCGTCCCCGGATTCAATTTTTCCTGCACACACAAAAAAATTATTATAATTTTATTTAAAAAAAATATTTAATGAATTTAATTACACGTACTTTTCAAACAATCAATTCGCGGGAAGGTAAGCTTTGACCGCCTCGACTCTCGACTTTGAATGACAAAACCTGCCCTTGAAAATCTGCTTGGCGGTCGCTGAGCCTGCGATTTCGGGTATCTAACCGACAGTTCAAACTGTGCATCAGCCAAACGGAAAACGGGGTTCGCTGACCGATCCGGCTTTTAAGAGACCTCAAAATTGCACTGCTTGCTTTGTCGGTAGATGGTTTGGTACCAGGGCAGCTGTATTCATCGATAACTGTGTATCGACCCGAAAAACAGCTGTTCCCGCAAAATGCAACAGCACCCAATGTTTCGAGTGGCGCAAACAATTTCGCAGAGCGATGAAATAATTGGGTCATTTTCATTGAACTCGGAGTTTTCTGGAGCCGGCACAGTTCCCTCACATGCAGTCCACCAGGCGCCATACGCGGGACCCCACGATCTTCCAGTAGCTGCCGTAATGGGCTATTCCGGTAAATGCGACAATCGTATCATCATTAGTTGTTGTTGGTGTCTTGGTTTTTCCCTTTTCTTTTCGTTTCAGACACTGGTTGGAAAATCTGTGGCGAGCTACAGTCACGTACGGATATCTTTCGCGTGATATACGCCCAGACGTCTTCCTTGCATGTCTTCAAGCAGATATGTATTGCTTCCGAAAGCTTGCACCACTCTGGCCTTAAAAAATTTCCTCGCGAATTTCGCGTTGAAATTTTTGGAGTCAGGACGAAGTTTCGCCGATAAACTTCTTGCCCAGGGATGGCATGGAACGTTCGGGCTCTCTGGTCGTACCTCTGCTTACTGAATTCGTACGCGTCATTAAGTCTGTCACGTACTCGCGCTCGGATTATGGTAAGTTTGTCCTTTTGTTCCATACCATCCATCTCATGGTCGCACATCGATTTTAGTTTTCGAGCCAACTTATAGCAGCCACCGTTAAGGTATAAAAGGTGGCCGAATACGGTGAAAAACAGCGCTTGTCCTGTAGCCTCGTGGATGGCATTCCGAATTGCGACTTCGATTTCTGGTAGGTGTCTGTCCCACTCCCAATGGTCCTCTTGCATAAAACTGCGGATAGCTGTCAGCACAGTGCGGTTTTCTCTCTTCGCGGCGTTGGTGAATGGTGATTATATGGGAGTTTTTTGGTGATTGATCTCAAAATGACCGACCATCTCTTCAAAAATTTTAGATGTAAATTGCTTACCGTTGTCAGAGTGAATGGTTTCCGGAACACCGAATTTGAAGAAAACTTCGTTGACCAGGAAGTCTATCACGTTGGCCGCAGATGCCTCTCGAATTGCCTTCAGGAAGGTGTATTTTGAAAAGTGATCCACCACAATGAAGATCCACGCGTGTCCCTTTCTCGACCGTGGATATTTTCCCAAGAAGTCTATGAATAACTTCTGGAGCGGCCTTTCTGAGTCAGTCCTTTTCCCAATGCCCACTTGCATGCGGTAATTCGGTGATTTGGCTTCCTTACATACTTGGCACTTGGGCACGAAATCGCGTACTTGCACGGCTATTCCCGGCTAGTAAAACTGACGACGCAGCAGCTCCAAGGTCTTCGCTTGTCCTCCGTGTGCCGCGGTTGGATGTGTATGCGCTCGCGCGATCAGCGCTTTCGTCAGGGCTGCTGGAATCCACAGCTTCCATTCCGAGGCTTCCGAGACTTCCTCGCTCAACACTTGCTGTTGCATTCGCTTGAAGAGCTGACCGTCTTCGACCTTTAAGTCCGGGAGATGCTGTTTGTTACTATCTGCCTCTCGGACCAGCTCTTTATATTCCTCCGCACCAAACGCCGTGGTCTCGAAACCCAGCAGATCGGTGGGATCCATGTGTACCTCTTCCACGCTACGCGACAAGGTATCGGCCACCGCGTTCTCGCTGCCTTTGCGGTGTTCAATTGCGAAGTTTTATGCCTGTAGTTGTAATGACCATCTCGCCAGCCTTCCCGAGAGATCCTTCATGGTCATCAGCCACTTCAGACTCCCATGATCCGTTATACATGTGAACGGCATTCCTTCTATGTACGGCCTGAACTTGCGGATGGCCAGGATGGCTGCCAGACACTCTTTCGGTCACGGTGTAATTGATCTGGTGTTTGTTCATTTTTGCCGAAAAAAAGGCAATCGGCTGCTCCTGACCTTCTTCGTTCCGCTGAAAAAGCACCGCTCCAACTCCTATTTGTGACACATCACACTGGACATAAAAGTGTCGTTTAAAATCCGCGTGCACCAGCACTGGTGCCGTGGTCAGTGCTCTCTTCAAATGCTGTACTGCCATCTCCGCCTCTGTACTTAATGAAAACCGTTTTTTTGTCGTTTTTAGGCTCTCAGTGAGCGGCGTTGCCAGCGTTGCGAAATTTCTGATGAAGCGACGGTACCATCGAGTTATCCCCAGGAATGCTCGGACCTCCTTCATATTTCTAGGATTTGGAATCATTTAAATCGCCTCAACTCGGCCTGGATCCATCTGCAGAAGCCCTCCACCTACCACAAAGCCCAGGTATTTCAATGACTTAAAACAAAAATTTGATTTTTGCACGCCAATTGTTAACCCTGCTTTTTTCAGGTACTGTGCTACTTTGCTCAAATAGGCCATATGTGTCGCAAAGTTTGGCGCGAGGATGAGTAGATCGTCCAGATAAACGAGCACGTTAGATCTGATTTCCGTCGGAATCACTCGATCCATGAGTCTCACTAGCCGTTGTGTCGCATTGCACAATCCAAAAGGCATTACTAGGAATTGGTACAACGGGCGACCTGGAACAGTAAATGCTGTAAACTCTCGAGATTTTTCCACCAGTTCAATTTGCCAGAAGGCGAATTTTAGATCGACGCCTGAGATGTACGTGGTTTGGTCCAGTCTGGAAAGGATTCCCTCGACGCTGGGTAGCTGGTAAGCGTCCTTAATAGTGATGGCGTTCAGTTGCCGCGCATCTAAACAAAACCTATTTTTTCCAGACTTCGCCACGGTCGTGCGATTGCTCCATGGGCTTTTGCTATATTCTATGACTCCGAGCTCCAACATTTTGTCGATTTCTTCTTCCACAATGGCCTGCCGGGCTGGTGACATTGGGTATGGCTGGTCTTTAAATATCTTGGCTCCCTCTACTAGATCTATGACATGGTTGTCAAGCTCGGTCCGGCGTAGGCCATGTTCTTCGAATGTGAGAAATTGTTTTTGCGCACGTTCCAGTTCTCGACTCTCCTCTGCTGACAGATTCCATATCTCTCCTAGTCTGGATTTTGCTCGTCGGCGCTGTCCTTGGCGTAGTGTACCATATCGCGAGCCCGGAGTTCTGCTGCGGCGTTATCCTTTGTCTTCTCCCCATCTTGGTCGATAACTTCCGGAGCGAGTTGGAAAGCACGCCAGAAATCGACCCCAAAATATGCCTTCTGTTCCAAGTACGGACAGATGTAAAAGGTTACGGTTTTCATTTTTCCGTTGTATTTTACAGGCAACTCCGTACGACCGATAATGGATCGATCCTCCCCTGCTGCTGCTCTCACTTTAGAAAAGTAGCGACCGATCGGCATCCCTAATTATACCCTTCGACCATTGAAAATGGTCAAAAAAGGGTATACTAACTTTGTGAAAATGTATGTAACAGGCAGAAGGAGGCGTGGCAGACCCCATAAAGTATATATATTCTTGCTCAGGATCACTAGCCGAGTCGATTGAGCCATGTCTGACTGTCTTGATGTCCGGATGTCCGGTTGATCAAATGAGCACACAGATCTCAGCTATTATAAGAGCTAGCAAATTTGGAATGAAAGGTCCTATATACTCGGCGCACATCAAGTTTATTTCAAATAAACCCGCCCCCACAAATCAGTAATTTAATTTTTGAACTCAATTTGTAAGCGCTGTATTAAAGATACAATTTTATGACTTTCACATATAGTAAGCTCAATGAAATATTTACGTAGTGTCCAAATCACAATCCGATCGAACAACAAACACAGAAGTTATTTAAGAAAGTATGAGCATAAGACCAAGTGCTTCTGTCAGCTAACAAGGGAGGCGGGCGAGCGCGAAGCTCGAGCGCCATCTGTCGGGATTAATTTCATAGTATGTGCATATGCTTATGTGTATGAATTCAACAAATTAAACTACACGGGAACATAGGTCGAAGGGTAGCCCACTGTCGCGTTTTGTGCGACTGTTGCTCTCGTTTTTCCATCAGTTCGCGGTGACCTAACAGAATTATGGTCGTTCCAGTGTCAAGGAGACCAATGATGCGTTCGCCGTGGACTAATATTTCCGCAAAAGGTCTGGGATCGTTTGCGTCGTTCCGCAATACGGCAGCTGCCACCTCCCGACGCCTTTCTCGCGGCTGCCTGAAGCGTAGTCTCGCCTTGTTGATCCTTGCGGAAATGTGTCGCGCGCCGGCTAGCTGGTGTTCTTGGAATATTCTAATCCTAACTTTCATGTATCGACGTATCCTCTCCTCCAGTGACAACACCGTGCGTACCCCCTCTTTCCGAATTTTTCTGTTTTTATTATCATTATTTTGTACGGTTATGTGTCTTAATTCTAGTGGTGAACATTCTTCGCAAGATATTATTTCGGGCGTGCCTCTCCCGCCCGTGATGCATCCCTTCTATCGTTTCCCGCACAATCCGGACATTTAGGAGACACCATACCAGGCTTTCCGCACCGATAGCAGAACAGTCGCCTCTCTGCCGACTCGCAGTCGCGGATGATATGGCCGGCTGTTCCGCAATTCCAGCATCCCGTCCTCTCTGGTGTTTTGGGTGGCCACTTGCGAAGCTCCTTCACTTCTTGGGCTGGCGCTTCCTCGGGTTCAAAAACTTCGTGTACGCGAGGCTTAAAATTGAAATACGCCGGCGGTTGCACATTCGCTGCACGTCCTCGGCGACCGAAGTTGCGTCCCACCTCTCTGCTCTCGTCGCGAAGCTCATCTACAGTGAGTATATCCATGGCGTATACAAAGCGAGCAATATTTTCCCTATAACCCTTTTTTATTATTTTTACTAGGTGTCGTTCAGCCATGGGGATCCGGAGTCGCGATGCCAGTTGACGCATAATGTGGATATAGTCCTCCACACTCTCACCCGTTTGTTGCTCTCGCTGCAGCAATAAGTGCAGCCGGTCGTGTTCCGTTTGGTGGCTCCTGAATCTGTCGAGGAGTGCCTGCCGCAACTGCGTCCAATTTCCCACGGTGCAGTGTCGCACGTGAACCCAATACCACTCCCTTGCACATCCGGTCAGTAACGCAGGGAAAGAGCGCAAGACTTCTGACCACGGACAGCTGTACTGCCTTTGGAGGAACTCCGAGCGGAATATAAAATCTTCAACGCTGCTGTATTGGTCCTCGCCGCTGAATGACACTCCCCAGCGTTCCACTTTCGCATACTGGCGTGTTGTTGGATGTTGGCGTATCTCGGTCCGTCGTCGCGATATGAGTAGGCTTCTCCTCGGCTAGTTGGGCTGCACCAGCGTCTTTTCTGATCTACCTTCGGAATAGCTCCACGATGGAATGGCAATTCCTCTCCTTCTTGCTGCTGCTTTCTGGAAGTGACGTGTTGCCAATTACCCGGATCACGTCGGGCATCCATAGCTGGCCTCAATACCTCGTTGACCAGATTCATCATCTCCATGAAGCCCACACGCATTTCGTCCTTCAGGCTCTGCCCAATATCTGCGTCTTGTGATTTTCGGTAAGTATGCGCCGCCTGCGCATTTGCTGCATTTACGGCGGATTTTTCCGATGTGTCTAATTTTCTCGTTGGAAATTCCCATCCAGTGTTCCGCGCTGCGCGTTCCTGCTCTGTACCTATGTCGGCTGTCTTTTCATCCAGTCGTGGATGAAGTTTCCCATGGACTTGGCTGTTTCGTTAGGTTGGAGTTCTCGCCAAGCTGCCCATCGCCATCGGCATCTGCGGAGCAGCTGCGCCCTCTCCATCACTGGACCACTCTGGCTCCTGCGACTCTGGTACCCCTCCCTCGAACGAAGGTAGTGACCGCCAGCAGATTTCTCGTCAGTCATTTTAGCAAAGAAGAGCAAAACAATGAATATATACCTATAAAAAGAAGAAAAATGTATATTCTTTATTAAATTTGAATATTTACCGTTAAGTAACAGTAAAACAAAAACATGAATTTAAATTTCTGAAATTAAACAAATGAAAGAAATAAAAAAACCAAAATGAGTTAGTATAAATATAAATATAATAAATAAAATTAGGCTAATAATTCGACATTCAGGGAATACTTTTCAACACAAATCAAGACATCAACCAACATGAAAATTTAAAAATTCTAATTTTTTATCCCTACTCCTGTGTTAGCGTAAACTTAAACATATAATAAGTTTATTCTTTATTCTTTAAATTTGTTTACCCTTCGACCAATGAAAATGGTCAAAAAAGGGGATACTAACTTTGTGCAAATGTATGTAACAGGCAGAAGGAGGCGTGGGAGACCCCATAAAGTATATATATTCTTGCTCAGGATCACAAGCCGAGTCGATTGACTCATGTCTGTCTGTCTGTCTGTGTGAACGCAGAGATCTCAGCTATCATAAAGCTGTGCACTATAAGCTGATCAAGTTTATATCAAATGTTAGGTGCCACGCCCACCGCCCTCGTAAATCAAAAATTTAATTTTTCAACACAAATTTCAAGCGCTGTATAAAAGAAATATTTACGTATTCTTAAAATTACAATCGGATCGGACAACAAACAAAGTTATTTAAGAAAGTAAGAACATAAAACCTAACAAGGGAAATTATAATGTGTAAATAACCTAACTGAATTTTTCCTTGAGGCGAAATAGTGTAACGACATGACAAGATAGAACAACAATTTGGGATTTCTTTAACAACATCTTTTGGAATCAAGGTAGGGCGAGTATAGAACAAGCTGCGAAAACAACTAGCAGTCTCGATTCTCAACAATTCTTCACAATCGTGTTTCTTTTACGCAATATAACAGAAGTGTTTTTTATCCATCCTAATTCGGCACAGGGACTATTATTATTATATTATTTTGAAAGAGGGAGTCTCCCAGCAGAGAAGGGGCGAGGCACTGCGACCAGAAAGATCTTTTGTACCTATAATGGTCTCCCTATATTGACAAAAGCTGTTCCGCTTCCCTGATGAAGCATAACAGGTCTTTCGTCGAGGAACGGACAATCTGCTCGGGTACTGCGATTTCCACGTGCAGATGTTTCCTCCTAATCCATACCAAGGCTGGACAATCACATAGGATGTGTTTGGTGGTTTCGTCGTCCTCTCTGCAAAGCCTGCATTCTGCATCTGAGGACAGACGCATTTTTGAGAGGTGATAGTTCACCAAGTGGTCGCCACTAAGGTAACCAATTAGGAGATAGAGATCTCTCCTATAGAGTAAGTTTGTTCTACGTTTAACCGAGGGATTCGTAAGCTCTTTAGCCTACTTCATCCTTGGTTGGAAGAACCAATAGTGTTCGGTCAACCTAAACGCCAAAGCTTTCATAAGGCATGAGATGGTTGACCATCCCACGCCGCAGAAGGCTGCGGGGCCAGGCAGAGGGGCTGATGACCCCGATCTCGCTAGTTTATCCGCTAGCACGTTGCCCTGGAAACCAGAGTGTCTAGGTACCCATAGGACGGTAACTTTGTTTCTGTTGGAAAGCCTCTGGAGACAGTTCCAACAGTCAGCCACCATACGCGAACCTACTCTTTTTGAGGAGAGGGCTAGTATGGCAACCTGGCTATCTGAGAAGATGTAAATATTTGCTCCTCTGATCCCCTTCTCAAGGATAAGATGACAGAAGAACTCTATGGCATGCACCTCGGATTGATAGACTGTGGGCCATTTGCCCATAGCAATCGAGGTTTTGGAGTTGGGACCAAGTATCCCAGCTCCAACCCCCTGATCAGTCCTTGACCCGTCGGTATACCAAATTCAGAATTGATTCCATTGCTGCTGTGGGACAGGTGCGAAGTGCACCCGTTAGAGAGAGGCAAAGTAGCCTATGCAGTTTAGTGCATTTGTTGATGGCGGTGACCTGCGTAACCTTGAGCCACCACACAATAGAGCGTGGGTGGCGATGGGTCTTACCATCATCTCAAATAACCGCCGAATGGTGCATGATTTGAGACCCCAGGTCTTACCAAAGAATCTTCTGCATGCCCACATGGCATGAGTTGCCTTTGATAGGGTGTTGTTTAGATGGGAATTCCAGTGCAGTGTTTTATCAAGAGTTACCCCTAGATATTTAACCTCGTTGGAAAGTCCCACGGGAGAGCCGCCAATATGCAATTGACCTATGTCAACGGAATAGCGCTTAGTGAAGGGAACGATAATCGCCTTTAGTGGATTGATGCTAAGACCTACGTCTTCGCACCATCTACTAACCGTGTTCAGAACAGATTGCATCAGCTCTGTCACGGTTTGGCAAAGTTCCCGTTCACTATGAGAGCCAGGTCGTCAGCATAGCCGATTGCTTGCACGCCCTGTTCAGCGAGAATACTCAGTAGTTCATCAACTACTAAGGACCAGAGTAAGGGAGATAGAACCCCTCCCTGGGGACATCCTTTAACCGCACTAATGAAAGCAGTCGTGGAGTACAAGGTAGAGGAAATAGTCCTCTGCCACATATATGTATGTACCTTTTCCTACCATTTTCTAACGAACAAAGGTACATACACTCTCCATACTAACTTAAAATTGTATGGTAGTATATGTGTAATATATATATATATACACATATACTACATACTTACGTTGCCCATTAAAATACATTGCCAAGGTCCAAACCTCAAGCGGCAATTGTACCTCCTAAATTTAACTCCAAGAAAAGATAACACTGCATTCCTTTTACATTTATTTATTTATTAATGCAAAAATATACACACATATATAATACACTTTGCCGGCAGCAATATTTCGGCTGCACCGGCACTACACACATACATATATTCTTATAATTAAATATTTAACTAAAACACATAAACACATTATATTACATCGTTTTATTACATTATTACATTATTTTTGGAAACACTTAAATTAAACGCTTAATCTAATACAAAGAAATATTTTATTATTATTTTTGTTTACCTTTGTCAGCTTAGTGATCGCAGTTCGATCACAATCGATGAGTTTCGATTCCTATAGACGTCTCACAACACGAACGAGTAAGTAAAATCTAACAACATTAAATACATGAACACATATTTAACGATGTCAAATCTTATCTACAGATACTACTAAAGGGACGAAATGGTCAGCTAAGACCGTTTCATCCCCTCCAGTTATAGACGCTTAGCAAACGTTCATTTTATGCGTGCTGTACAAATTTATTAGGTATTTTTATAAACTAACATTTTTTTATTGGACTATATATTCATACTCTCCCTTTCTTCTTCTCTAGCCTTACCTGCCTACAGAGCTCTATGGACTGATGGGGCACTCACTCACTAAGGAGCGGCAAAAATAAAAGGGGACAGAAGAAAGCAAGGGCTTTCACGGACACTAACTTTTAAGACAGACTATTATTCGAGTTTTATGATAAGCTTAACAATAAATAATTTAAGACAATGGGGATCTAATTCTAATTTAATACATGTTGTCCAAGGCAGCCGGACTCTATACGACGAATGGACGGAATATTTTGTCGGACGGCGAATAATACCCTGGCGGCTCTCCGCATGGACTGGACTCACTAGGGCGACGACGTGTAGTTGATGTCGTTCCGTCTACAGATCCTATTTTTTCTGCACACAGTCTCCTTCCGTCTCCGGATTCAATTTGTTGCTGCACACACATAAAAATTATTATAATTTTATTAAAAAAAAAATATTAAATAATTTAATTACACGCACTTTTCAAATAATTAATTCGCGGGAAGGTAAGCTTTGACCGCCTCGACTCTCGACTTTGAATGACAAGACCTGCCCTTGAAAATCTGCTTGGCGGTCGCTGAGCCTGCGATTTCAGACAGTTCAAACTGTGTATCAGCCAAACGGTAAACGGGGTTCGATGACCGATCCGACTTTTAAGAGGGACCTCAAAATTTCACTGCTTGCTTTGTCGGTAGATGTTTGGTACCAGGGCAGCTGTATTCATCGATAACTGTCTATCGACCCGAAAAACAGCTGTTCCCGTGAAATGCAACAGCATTTCCGCAGAGCGACGAAATAATTGGGGCATTTTCATTGGACTCGGAGTTTTCTGGAGCCGGCACAGTTCCCTCACATGCAGTCCAACAGGCGCCATACGCGGGACCCCACGATCTTCCAGCAGCTGCCGTAATGGGCTTTTCCGGTGAATGCGACAAATGTATCATCATTAGTTGTTGTTGGTGTATTGGTGTTTCCCTTTTCTTTTCGTTTCAGACGCTGGAAACTCTGTGGCGAGCTGCAGTCACGTACAGATATCTTTCGCGTGGTATACGTCCAGACGTCTTCCTTGCATGTCTTTAAGCAGATATGCATTGCTTCCGACAGCTTGTACCACTCTGGCCCTCAAAAATTTCCTCGTGAATTTCGCGTTGAAATTTTTGGAGAAATCGCTCAGGACGAAGTTTCGGCGATAAACTTCTTGGTATGGAACCTTCAGGCTCTCTGGTCGTACCTCTGCTTACTCAATTCGTACGCGTTATTAAGTCTGTCCCATACTCGCGCTCGGATGATGGTAAGTTTGTCCTTTTGCTCCATACCATCCATCTCATGGTTGCACATCGATTTTAGTTTTCGAGCCAACTTATAACAACCGCCATTAAGGTATAAATGGTGGCCGAATACGGTGAAAAACGGCGTTTGTCCTGTAGCCTCGTAGGTGTGAGTCCCACTCCCTACGATCTTCTTGCAAAAAACTGCGGATAGCTGTCAGCACAGTGCGGTTTTCTCTCTCCTCGGCGTTGCTGGAAGGTGAGTATATTGGAGTTTTATGGTGATTTATTCCAAAATGACCGACCATCTCTTCAAAAATTTTAGCTGTAAATTGCTTGCCGTTGTCAGAGTGAATGGTTTCCGGTACGCCGAATTTGAAGAAAACTTCGTTGACCAGGAAGTCTACCACGTTCGCCGCAGATGCTTCTCGCATTGACTTCAGGAAGGTGTATTTTGAAAAATGATCCACCACAATGACCGGGGATATTTTCCCAGGAAGTCTATGAATAACTTCTGGAACGGCCTTTCTGTGTCAGTCCTTTTCCCAATGCCCATTTGCAAACGGTAATTCGGGGATTTGGCTTCCTTGCATACTTGGCAATTGTGCACGAAGTCGCGTACTTGCACGGCCATTTCCCGGCCAGTAAAACTGACGACGCAGCAGCTCCAAGGTCTTCGCTTGTCCTCCGTGTGACGCGGTTGGGTGTGTATGCGCTCGCGTGATCAGCACGTTCGTCAGGGCGGCTGGAATCCACAGCTTCCATTCTGAGGCTTCTACTTCCTCGCTCAACGCATGCTGTTGCATTCGCTTGAAGAGCAGACCGTCTTCGACCTTCAAGTCTGGGAGATGCTGTTTGTTAGTATTTGCATCTCGCACCAGCTCTTGATATTCCTCCGCACCGAACGCCGTGGTCTCGAAACCCAGCAGATCGGTGGGATCCATGTGGACCTTTTCCACGCTACGCGACAAGGTATCGGCCACCACGTTCTCGCTGCCATTGCGGTGTTCAAT
>JAEIGL010000098.1:0-58411 GCA_018903715.1 Zaprionus davidi | reverse complement strand
ACTATCAATCCATTAATTATCCCTATTATAAATAACCGATCAACATGTTTATTAGGAACCTTTATTACCTAATCCTCCTCCTCACAACACATTACCTTCATTTACACACCCTCTAGAACCCGCGCCTTACACTATTACACTTGACCTTTTTTACCTCAGTGATAGGGGACCACCTCACGTACATACCTTTTTATCCCTCATGCACCTGTTTTACAGGAAACCACTTCACTCCACTTTTTGCACCAGAACCCGCATATTATATCTACTGTCGCCGCTGCTTTCACGGCGCCCCTGCTTGCATGTCGCCGCTGCCTTCGGCCGATCGTGCCTGGCTTATGTGGCTCTGCTCGCACTTCGCTGCCTGCACGGTGCCGTTCGCATTTCGCTGCATGTCCGGCGCGGCTGCCTGCCTAGGGTCGCTGTTTGACTGTGCATGAGCTCTGGGTACCCAAGCACCATTACTTGTGCAAGTGTGTTATCCCGGCTGAGTCTATGCACAAGCTCTGGGTACCGAGGCACCGTTACTTATGAGTGTGCTAGGCTCGAGCTCTGTGTCCCGAGGCACCGTTACTTGGGTGTGCACAAGCTCTGGGTACCGAGGCACCGTTACTTATGCAAGTGTTCGACTGCGGGACTGTGCACCAGCTCTGGGTACCGAGGTACCGTAACTTGTGTGTGCGCTAGGCTTACGTTCTGGGTACCGAGGTACCGTAAATTGTTTGTGCGCTAGGCTCACGGTCTGGGTAGCGACGTTCCGTAACTTGGGTGTGCGCTAGGCATGGGCGTCGAATGTCTGGTGTTTTCCTATGTTGTGTACCCTGTTTTCTTGTTCCTGCCTATGCATGGTATATTAGGTTTAGAGACATCTTATATATTTATTTAAAAATTAGTTAATAAAATATGTGGCGCGCTTCATGCGGCATCACAGTCGTTATGCCTGATTGTTTTATGGATTATTTTTACTCCACAGAATAAGTTGGAAATTTCTGTGTTTTTGACGTTTTACCAGAAGCGACAAAAACAACACAAAGCTTGGTGGAGGAACTTCAGGCCTAAGAACGCATTGATGAAGAATATAATAATGCTGTTCTAGAAGAGTTGATTTTAGAATGGTTGACTCTTTCATGAAATCATGGCAAAGGTTTTTAAGAACTGCATCCTTTGATAATTTTCGCTCAAGTTGCAGTTTGAAAGGACAGGCCAAGAACTTTTGGAAACGACCAGAAGATAACTGCTTTACAGTTTTCTCAAAGAACAGTTCAGCCTTAGACTCGAACGGAGATTGATCCAATTCCCAGAAACGGTTACCTAACGAATCGAGAGAACAATTAGTTTGGGCCATTAAACCCCAACAGAACTGATGCCTAGGCCTGATGCCTTGTCCAGTACATTTGCCTGCTACTATCCATCCTACCAGCGCTTTTTGCATTATAAGAAGTTCAGAACATAGTTTTATTTGCCCAAGACACAATAATTCGTAAAACAATTCTGCTCCCAAAAGAATGTCTACCTTAGCTGGCCTATTGAATTCTGGGTCTGCCAGTTTTATATTTTTGGGTATTTTCCAATTTGTTATTGAAATGGATTTCAATACCCAATATTCAGCCAGAAAGGTTGTGAGAATTTATGCGCGACTGAATAGAAGCAAATATCGTATTTTTGCTATCTATTATTGCACCACCAACCATAGAGATAGCTAAAAATGTTGGCTACCGTTTGCGCCGTAACATCTGGGTCATGCTCTCAGACATAAAATTGATTATGGAGCCACTATCAAGAAAGGCTCGTGCAGGATGCAACTGACCAAATCTGTCTTACATGAACTACAGCTATGACAGTAACAATTTGTTCATTGTGTGCTACATGTCCGAATTCGCATCTGACATAGTTGCTTGAAGTGTGGATACCTTACGTGGAGCAGAAGTAGTATACCTGTGAAGCATCAAATGGTGAGGCTTCGAGCAAATTCGACATTTTGATGCCTTACATTTTGACCCCCTATGCCCAACAAACAAACAATTTAGGCACAACTTTTGTCTTTTGACGAATTCAAAACGCTGCATAACTGATATTGCCGCAAACGATGGACACAAATCAATATTGTTGGTTTTTGACTTGCAGAAAACGCACACAAACGATAATGAACGCCCTCCATCATCACAAGCAAAGGATGATTTAAACTGATGGGGCTTCTTAGCGTCAACACGCAACATTGTTTTGTTACGAGTTGACTCTTCAGTTGACAGATACTGATACATTTTATTCAATCGTCTAGCACAATCTTCCCAAAATGGCAGCGTATCATAGTCAAGCTGCTCTTCGAAACGAGATTTGGTAACATGGTCTACCATTGCCATGACCATATTGCACTAGCAATGTCTTAATCGTTACCTAACGACGACAACGAAGCATAAATAGCAGATACCGTATCTATGATCGATCTCAAACTCGATACAGATGGTTTTGTCAAACAATTGCGAATCTGTCATATACTGCTTTGAGACTAGTGAGGGCCTTTGGATAATTAGAACCCGTTAATTGGTACGGATTAACGACCCCCAATAATTCATCTAACAAAAACGAATCACTTGATTGAACTTTTCGACGTTTGATAAGGAATTATCATCATCGACAAAACTTTCAAACAGGCACATAAAATTTTTATACTCCGAATGTTTGTCACTAAATTTTGGCAAAAGCATTTTCGGCAACTGAGGTGGCTGGCTCGAAACTAAGGAATCATACTCAGTTCTTGGCCCTGAAGTTGGCTTGGATGCGTTAATATCAGGGACAGTAACAGTTATGAGTTTTATGCATAAAAATCATTTTTAACGATTTTTTGATTTTTATCATAAAAAATTATGAATGGTATGTATATCAAACAAACGAAAAGAAGAAACAAGAGAAAACGAGTATCAAATCAAACGTTTTCTGTGCTACGTTTGTAGATAGCAATAGAATATGTGTGGTGCGGGGTGACGATATGCAAGCAGCGCCAAATGCAAGCGAAATCGAAACAATGAAAATATGTGAGCAACGACAAATATATGTGTGTGTATTTAAGCGCCAATAATTACGTATGTAGTTTACATATGTATTAACAGATGTTCCATGTTAGCGGTCATATGTAAATATACCGAAGATCGGAAAGAGATAAATTGCATTTACGCAACCTCAATTATTAAATTAAATAAATATGTAAGCCATCAATTTTATAGTTTCATATAAGATAAATATTGCCGTTTTTTATTTATTATTATTGATTGTTAGGCAAATACTAATATGTTTATATGTTCCGTTTCGTAGCAAAATGTAAAGAAAGGAATGCCCATTTTGAAAAGATTCCGTCACCATTCCAATATAAGGAAGCTGTTAAAGTTGAATAGTTATATTATATAGTTATTTTTATACCCTTCGACCATTGAAAATGGTCAAAAAAGGGTATAGTAACTTTGTGCAAATGTATGTAACAGGCATAAGGAGGCGTGGGAGACCCCATAAAGTATATATATTCTTGCTCAGGATCACAAGCCGAGTCGATTGAGCCATGTCTGTCTGTCTGTCCGTCTGTCCGTCTGTCTGTGTGAACGGACAGATCTCAGCTATTATAAAAGCTAGAGTTACCAAACTTGGCAGGAAGACTCCTGTGTACTATAAGCAGATGAAGTTTATTTCAAATGTTAGGTGCCAAGCCCACCGCCCCCACAAATCAATAATTTAATTTTTGAACTTAATTTGTAAGCGCTGTATATAAGATACAACTTTCTAACTTTAACATATACTAATCTATATTAAATATCTACGTAGTCCCCAAATTACAATCCAATCGAACAATAAACACAGAAGTTATTTAAGAAAGTATGAGCATAAAACCAAATGCTTCTGTCAGCTAACAAGGGGATTAATTTCAAAGCATGTGCATATGCATATGTGTATGAATTTAACAAATTAAACTACACGGGAACATAGGTCGAAGGGTATCCCACTGTCGCGTTTTGCGCGACTGTAGCTCTCGTTTTTATTAACTCTATGTCCCACGTTGTGTTCGACTCGGCCAGTTCTTGGAGGATTCTTCTTCTCCAGGTCGCCTTTTAGTCTTCCGGCCAGCTATTGCAACCTGCAATTTTCTCCATTTTTACCTCGAACTGTGCTGATCTTGATGGCTTCTTTACAGTTCTAACGTCCCATTATCCAATTCGTGTCCGTTTTTGAGATGCCTAAGGGCGTCAACGAGTAAGGGGAGCCGTTTATGTTTAGTTTTCTTGTATTGGTTTCTGTAATCAGTTGGGTTTTTCTCGAACTGGTCATTGGCCAGATGCGACTTATCTCATTGGTGGGGCTGCAACTTTTCGCCTCCTAGGAGTGGCATCCACGGTTACCATTGGATTTTGGTGGTATTATAAGAATAACACGTAGCCTAGATAAACGTGGAGAGGCGAAACAGTCTTATAATTTAGGCATCATTCTTAACAAGAGTTGTTGCTGCTGTACGCAGAAAATCAATGAAAGTTGCTTGAATGGTCATGTCTCTCTACCATGAGCAGGTTGCGAATGTTTAGCAGACAAGTACATTACCCACTAAGCCACGAGGCTCCATAAATGGTCATGCTTATTAGGCATTATATAGTTATATTATAAATTAATTTTAGTTTTTAAATTTTTTTTATTTTAAATTTGTAATAGTTAAATTTGCAAAAATTATTAGAATTGTAAATTTTATTAATTGTTGTATTGAATGTTTAAATACAAACAAACAGATAGTATGTTTACATGAGTGCTAAACATACGTATATAATATACGTATGTACAATCTTCATAAATACATCTGCTATGCAACTGCTAGTGTCTCTTTCTCTAGTCAGAGGGGACCCTGGATGCCGCTAGTTATCATTCGGTTGGTGTGGTTCGATGACTAGAAAAGGTGTTAAGATATATAGAGAACAATTTGTAGATTTACAAAAAAAAATTTTATTCCCGTTGCCTTATATTTAGATCGATGATACAAGTTATAAATTTACTGACGTCATTCAAATGATGACGAGGCTGCTATAGGTGTTGGTGCAGACCGCCTTCTTTACCCGCCCTACCATGATTTCATTATAGGAAATCCCTAAACAAATCGGCTGATATGCAAGCTCAGCCCATTTTCATCCAAAGAAACATATTATGGGTATGCGGCATATTCAGTTATATGTATTTTGGGTCACTGAATCCGAATCCGAGGTAAGAAATTCTCCATCACGTCTGGATTTCGACCTCACCTCAAAAAACTAAAAAACCTTTGGATTTAAAAAAAACATATAAAAAGATTGCTAAAAAGCATCCCAGCGTGCAGTGCTATACTGTTTGTGGGTGTTCGAGACCAAACGTGAGAACAAGCTTTCCAAATCATTGTTTGGCAGCTTCTAACCTCGCTCTAATCTCCGCCATACGGTGCAACACGTCGCCCCTCGCTTCATTGTTATTGGTGAGTTGGTAGGAAATCTGTCTAGACAGCCACCTCTCTCAGCCCTATATTGTTCTCCAAAGCTAGCTGGTGTTAGCAGGGGTAAATCTGCTACTGTTGCGAGCAGGGACAGTTAACCTATCCCGGGAGTTTTGGAAAGATACAATAATTGTCAACGAATATTTATTTTACATCAAACACGCAAACATTAACTAACTCGAGAACACTGTCAAACACATATTCACACGTTTCACATTCACAAACACAAATGATATAGACACGCACTTGCGTACTTACAGAATACAAACACACAATTTGCATCCATTCATATTTCCGCATTTATCTTTTCATTCATTTATTCATTCTTTTTAGTTACTTATTAGTTTCAAAATTATTATATTATAGTTTTCTTTTTTATTTCCCTTTCATTTTTTTTTGTTTTCACTTCAATTAATTTGTTCATCCATTTTGATTTCAATTTTTTTTTTTCTTCATCACCTTTCTTTCATTCATTCACACACACACAGACATGAACCTTCTAATGTAAATAAAGATAAACAAAACTGATAAACACGTAAATAAAGCAGGAATTGAGTGATAGGACGGTAGATTTTTTTTGTATTTGAGTATTCTTAGTGTTGTTATTGTTGTTATTATTATTTTTCATCAGCTGTTTCGTCTGGCCCCAACGGATCGCTGGTGAGTCGATAACATTAACAAAAATAAGCCGATTAAATACTCTCAAACTATCGCCTGCCTATCGATGAGCAATATACTTCTCTCTCTTATACAAAAGAAAACTAGTGAGACCAAATTAAATTAAAAAATCAGAAAATAAATTCAAATTTTGTGAAATTAGTTACGAAAAAAAACGAAAAATAATGTTATGTATGATTTGACTCTGTAAACTTAGCATTTAAAAATGTAGCCAGTCTCTTGACACCGAAAAGCTGATCAGATTAGACGTGTTTTCTTTAGAGCCTTCACCCTTCCATAATACCCTCAAGTTCCCGAGAGGTAACTCACTTGTGGGTGTTGTGTGTGGAGTGGCTGTCACTGCTGTGAGGGTCAGTGTTGTTGTTGTTGCGCTGTTCATCAATGGAGTGTTCAATGGCTTCGGGCTCTCTCTCCTCCGATCAAACTGGTTTGTCCCTTGGCGTTGCAGCTCCTTCGTTGTCTCGTAGGTTGTGACGAACAGTGATTTGCCGCGTAGACTACACGGTGTAGCCTACACGATTGTCTACGTGTCGACAATCGAATGTCGACAATATTTGAAGACGACACGTCGACAATGTCGACAATGGCTTAGTAAAGAAAATATAACACATTTTATTAAATAAAGAACAATTTATTCATTTTTATTTTATTCGTTATCGTCATCATCTGAAACATCTTTAACTCTTAATGAATAATATATATAGTCGACGCATTAATTGCTCAGCTGTGCCAGCGTTTCAAAGTCGTGACGGCGGGTAAAAAGCGGATACTCCGGCATCATGTTGTCGTAGATTCGGTCTAGCTCCAGCCCCTTGGTGTACTTGGCACGTCGCATCATTAGCCGTAGAGCCAGTTTGTAGTCGCGAATCGTTCATCTCGGCGTTGGGTACGGCTCCTGATCTCATCCTCGAGTCGTTGAAAATAACGCGGGGGGAGGAAGAACTCCATGAACTCCTGCTTGAACTCCTCCCAGGTGACTTAGTTAAGGGTGTTTACTCTAAACCAATTCTCCGCTTGGCCCGTCAGCATGTTCGCTACCGCTTGTGGGAATTGTTGGGGTCGATGCCGTCCAATGATGACTTCACTTCCAGCTGTTCGATAAATCCCCACGGATCTGTAGCGTCGCCGTTAAAGGCTACGCCCCATTTCCGTACTCGATCGGCAAGCTTTTATGGGTGTATCCATGTGTGGCCCAGTTCGCTGGTCCTACTACCGGGTGGAAGTGCCGCTGGAACGCGTGGGATGTGTCGGCTTGTAGCGCTCCTCGAAGGACTCGCTGCCCGTTGAACTTCCAGACTCGGTATGGGGATCGGGGTCGTCTTCCATCGGCGCCGGAGAGGTGTCGCGTGAGCATGCTCCGGAGTAGCTGCGTTGCCTAGACTAGCCTCTAGCTCCATCCTCTAGCTTACTCTTCCAACGGAAAGCGATCCAGAGTGTTCCCATGTTGGTCAAGTTCACTTTTATTTGTTTTACTTTTATTCGACAATCAAAAAATAGCTGTACACACAGAAAAAAAAAGTGTTCACGAAGTATGTGTGCCGTGTGTCACTGTATTTTTGCGGTAAATAGTTCACTGACTTGTTCACGATGCTAAATGTTTTCTTGTCCGATCTTGATTCACTGTTCGGTATTCCACACCAAGTTTTATGTTCTCATTGTTTTTTTGGAAATAATCCTTAAAAAATGTTTCACCCAGGCCGTGCAACGAATACTTTCTCGCGGTTAATAATCCTTTTTTACTTGTTCACGATCTCGATTCACTGTTCGGTATTCGCCATTGTTGACTACTCGAGGGTCCGGACACAACTGACTCCCTCGTTAGTCGGCACCGAGTCTTATATACACTTTGCCTGGGCAATGTCGCCACTCAGGTTCCCCGGCCCAGGGCCGGCGAGTCGTTGATTGTTGCTGTCCTGGTGTTGTCGTCTCTTATCATTCCGAGCTCATTGGTATTGTTGATATTGAATTCCTTAAGTATTTGTAGCGAAAGGACTTCTTCTACCTTGCTCTCTCATGCTTGGAGCTGAAGCACTGGGTGTGCAGCTTCGGCGTCCACGTCTCGTACACGTCATTTGCTATGACGATCGTAGAGTTCTGGGATTCGACTAAGAACGTTCCCTCCAAGGTTGTCTCCTCCCTATCGATGCGCATGGTGCCCGTGAAGTCATTCAGAAGATTGGTGCCGGTCAGGATTTCCTCATGGTCCGCTACATGTTGGCTATTGATGATCTTGCAGTTCGGTGTGCGGCTTCTCAGGAGCAGTGTAATGTTTATTTTATTACAGATTGACTTATCGTTATGGGTTTCACAATTCCCTTTAAGGCCATAATTTATTTGGCTACATTGAATAATTTTAGTGTGTTTTATATCGTAAATTATTTTACCCTTTTTTATAGGTTTAAGAATTATTTCGTTAGAAATTAAAGGTATGCTATTAATGTACAACAGGCTTCTGACGTTGGTGGCTATTTTTATTTTGGGAAATTGTAGCAGTTCTTCTAAGTTCATAAAAATTATCTCTTTATTAAATAGATTTTCGAATTGTTCAGTTTCGTATTCTGATAATATAATGGAATTTATGGTATCTGTTTTTGCCCAATCTATTGCATGGACTAAGTTATTGAGTTCTTTTTTTGGTCTATAAAATTTTGATTTTCTGAGGTGGCCTTAATTATATTGTTCTTTATTAAGCTTTAATTGTTTAATTCTATCATTTTGTGCCTTATTTATTACTAACTGTTTATTATTATTCTCGAGTTGTTCATTTATTTTATTGATTATTTTTTCTTTGTCATGGCCAACCATTTCCATGCCATTCCCAAAGCATCTATTGTTAAGATATACTCTATTATATACTCCTTATATACTCTATTATGTTAAGCCTTATGTTATGAAGTGTGACCTTATCGATATACTAATGTAAATTAACGAAGTTATCGGAAACCCTATCGATGGGATAGTGTTATATAAGACAGGATTGAGAGAGCGTCACTATCGCATCGATAGGAGAGTGTTGTGGAACACGAGACAGGAGAGCGTCACTATCGTTTAAGACAGCGAGAAAAGCACGTTGTAAAAAGAAACTAAAAGAGGCAATATTAATAAAACATAAAAGGAATTAACTCCATAACTTCAGAAGTGGGATAAACAAACGCCAAAATTTTTAAAAAACTCTGAAAATTGACAATTTTTAGCAAGTTTCTGCATTGACGCCGGCGTGTCGCGTCAATTTTGTAAAGTTCCGTTAAATTTCATTATGGAAAGAGAACAAATAATTGCATTGCTCCTGAGAAACGAAATTCAATTCGACAAGAAGGCGAACACCCGCCATTTAGAAAAATTTGCTAAGGACTATGGAGCAGAATTTGACAGTATGGGAACTGCAATAAAAGCGGCAGACACAGAACAACAGTATTTTGAATCAGACGAACAGTCCATAGCAGCTGTACAGGCTTTGCAAATTTCTGACGAAATCGAAAAGTTAAAGAAAATCCAAGAAGAACAACCAATTGTTGAAGCTGCAATTGAACTGTTGCAGAAAAAGAAGATTCTAGAAAATCTACGCGGGACTTAAGCAGAAATCGCGCAGAAGTGGATGACGTAATGACCCCCCCCTTTCCATTTAGCGGCGAGAATGCAGCAGATGCGCTCAAGTGGCTTAGTGACTTTGAACGCACATGCGACACCATGGACGGCGATGATATTTTCAAATTGAAATGCGTACGACGACTTATGAAACCAGGATCAAATGCCTGTTGATTTCTTCGTGTGGATCCACGTTCTACGGTGAGTTCATACAACGCTTTCTTCAAACTTTAAGAACGGGAAGACTGGGTGCGTTTTGTTAATTTCATTTAGTCCGTTCGATATGTCTCCGAACGCGGATTCGTATTCTTCAATGTTGAACACGTGGATAATTTTGAATGTTCCGTTTTGCAGGACGGCGGTTCCCGTTGTTATTGGAATTAGTTGGGAGTGGGTGTAGTCTAGTATGGTAACCCGTCCGAAACATGTTGGCAAGAAGAGTAAGCTGCGTATGGATTATTATTGTGGTGTTCCTATCCTCTTGGACTATTTCTTTTCTGTATCTCGGTATTAGTTTCGACCTTAACCTTTTATCTATCTTCACATAAACTGTTTCCCCTACCTCGTATTTCTTTATTGTGTTTTTTCTCCGGTTGTGATATTCTAAATCAGTGTTCTGTTTTTTTTCTATTTTTTCGCTGATCGTTTTCCTAACATCTTGAAGTTCTTGGGGGTTTGTGCTTAATTGTTTTCCGAAAAATATGTCTATTGGTTTT
Organism: Zaprionus davidi; assembly: GCA_018903715.1. NCBI lineage: Eukaryota > Metazoa > Arthropoda > Insecta > Diptera > Drosophilidae > Zaprionus > Zaprionus davidi. Next base: position 47,947 of record JAEIGL010000098.1, on the reverse strand, counting down.
CTTTGCGTTGTTGAATGAACTGACGTATTGTACTGTTCAACTGTTTTAAAAAGTAGTTCTTCAAATTCAAGTGTGCTTTCGTCTAGCTTAAGGCATCTCATTATCTCGGTTAGAGTTGAGTGAATTCTTTCGACTTGCCCATTGCTAGTCGAAGTATAGGGCGGTGTCGTGTAGACTTTTGCCTGCAGCTGCTCTTGCAGCAGAAACTTGATAGCTGCTGAATTTAGGGACTTTTCGTTGTCCGTTACAATCTGCTTGGGCATACCGAATGCTATCATTATTTCTCTTAGCGGATGTTTTATATCTTCCGATACTTTTGATCTTAATAATTTTACTCGAGTGTATTTTGAAAATTTATCTATCGCCGTTAGTACTAGTTGTCTTTGGGTCGTTTAAATGTCTATATGAATGATTTGGCTGGGTTACGTCGGTATGGGGGTTGGTTGAATCTCTCCATGAGGGGGATGTCTGTCATATTTGGCTATTTTGCAAGTCCCGCATGCTTTTGCCGTGGCTTCTGTTTTTTTCGGAGGCCAGGAACAAAGAACTTGCTAAGTATCTGGATTTTATTTTCAATGGCGTTTCTATGCGTCCTCATGTGTTCGGAAACTACGATATTATCCTGTTCGCTCTCTGAACTCACGTCCTAGACTTGTTTCTGCGTGTATCTAGTTTTGTAATTGTTAAAGTGCTGTGGGTAAATATTCTGAATTTTGCCCATTACGTGTTCTGGTGTGAAGATCCCGTTCACGATTTTTGAGTCTAGGTGTTTTTTCAAAATGTCCACCATATTTTCTTCAGAATATTTTTTTTTTTATTATTACTTTGCTTTTATTTACTGAATCTTCTTGTATAAGAACTAACAATAAGTTTAAAAATTGTCTTTCTGGGTTGGTAGGTCCTTTCGCCAGAGACGAGAACGACTGCTGAGCTGGGTTAGACCTCTCGCTAGGTGGTTGGGGTGCGAGTAAAGCTTGCTATGGTATTTTTCCTTAAGTTCCGTAATTGCAGTGATAACTGTATGACTGTATAACTGCATTGCCCCATAACTGTAGGCCATAGGTCCAGATAGGTTTCAATACAGAATTGTAAAGTAAGACCTTGTGATCTAGGCTGAGCGGAGAACCAGAGTTGATGAGCCAGTGTAAGTTGTTGGTTTTGAGTTTAAGTTGAGATTTTTTGGCTTCAATGTGCCTGCGCCATGTGAGTCTTCTGTCAAGGTATACTCCTAGGTACGCTACCTCATCTGCTTTCGGGAGTGGTATGTTGTTCAACAAGAGTGGTGGGCAATCTTTTCTGTTTAGCGTAAACGTCACGTGCTTGCATTTTTGCTCGTTTACTTTTATTCGCCAATCAGAGAGCCACTTCTCAATGTCTATGAGGTGCAATGCCAGCTGTGCTGTAGCTTGCATTGGGGACCTTGAACGGCTAAGGATAACTGTATCATCGGCAAATGTGGATACCGTTAAGCGACTATTTGTAGGGATGTCGGCTGTATAGATAAGGTATAGGGTAGGCCCAAGAACGCTGCCTTGGGGGACTCCTGCCTCAATTTTATGATCAGTGGAAGTGGAAGTGTTGCACCGCACTGCAAACTTTCTGTCATAGAGGTGCTGTTTTAACTTTTAACATTAGGCCGTCAAGCCAGACTCTGTCGAATGCTTGGGATACGTCTAAAAATACTTCAAATTCAGTTCTTATTTCCGTTGTTATACGATTCACCTGTTCAATAGTTCCGTGGCTTTCGCGAAATCCAAATTGATGGGCTGGGATTATGTTGTGGGTTCTCAGATGTAGATTAAGTTGGATCAGCAGGCATTTTTCGAATAGTTTCGAAATACATGGGAGTATACTTATTGGTCTGTAAGATGAAGGGACTGTGTGGTCCTTACCAGGCTTTGGAATCATTATGATAATCGATCTCTTCCATCGTTGTGGAAAGTAACCAAGTTTGGTGATGGCATTAAAAAGCTGGGTTATGTATCGAACTGCAGAATGTGGCAGCTCGTTGATCATTTCCGGTGTTATAAGGTCGCAGCCGGGGGATTTTTTCGGGCTGAGATTGTCTTTGATTATTTTAATTACTTCTTTTGGACGAAACACAATTAGGGTGTGTTGCTGGTAGCAGTTTACGGGTGAGGATGGTAGCGCGAATGTGCTAGTAGCCTGGTTTGGCGTGAATACATTTTGTAGGTGAGCGGCAAATGTGGTGGCTCTGTCTGCATCACTACGGGCCCAGCCGCCTGAGGAATTCCTTATCGGCAAAACGGTTTCAGTCGGTGGGCGAAGAGTTGAGTGGGCTCTCCACAGTGACTTATGTTTTGTGCCTGTTGGTGTGAGTTGCTCTATATATCGGCGCTGATCGTCTTCCTCCTCTTCTTTCAGAGCATTGGCCAGTTTCCGTATGGCTACTTTTAGCTTTTGTTTTGCAGTTGGGGATCTGGAAGATTGCCATTCTCTGCATAAGCGTCGTTTTGCCTGGACGAGTTGCTCGATTTGTACGTTGGTCTTTTTCGGATTAATTATAATGTTTATGATTTTGGGTGTTGCAGCAAGAGCTGCTCCAGTAAGGATGGATTGCAATGTACACGTGCAGCTCTCTATATCAGATTCAGTGTTGAGTTTTGGGTTTAGCTCAATGTGTGAACTTATATATTTTTTATACCTGAGCCAGTTTGTTTTTTGTGAAGTCAATCTGTATAGTGGTTTCACGTTTTTTGCGTACCGGCGGAGGTGAATTAGTACAGGCGAGTGATCAGATGACAGATCTGGCAGACATTCAGCTTTAACCAAACTGCGGGGAATATTTCTTGTAACTGCGAAGTCTATTAAGTCAGGTAGCTTATTGAGGACTGTTGGCCAGTATGTAGGACTCCCAGGAGAAACATGGTCAAGTTTATTAGTGGCTTTTATTATAGTCTTATAAAGCTGTTTTCCTTTTGGATTCACAAGTCGCGTTCCCTAGTGAGTATATTTATCCTGCTGCAATGAAGTGTGGCCCTAGTGCTTGGAAAAAATCCAGGAATTGATCTTCCAATACTGTAAAACGGGGGATGGCAGTATACGGCCGCTAGTGTGAGGTGAGTGTTGTCCTCCAGCTGTATGTTGATAGATGTGGCCTGAAGATGATTTTCAGCAAAGTCTTTGTACAAGTGGTGCTTCATACGGTTCCTTATGAGTATGGCGGTCCCACTGTGTGCTTTACCGTCGGGATGATTTGTGCCATAGAAGTGGTAGTCTCTCATTTGAAAATTGTATTTGCTTGTGATCTTTTGCATTACGTCGATATGCTTCTCATGTAGGTATTGAGCTGGTTGAAGTTTGCGCTGTGAAACGCTATTTTCGTTCCACGCAGCTATACATAAGGTAGTCATTATTTATTTTGATTTTTGGGCTACAAGCATTTGTATCAAAAGGTTTTGATTACGCTTCATGTCTTGAATGGTGGTTCTCATAAATGTCATAAACTCCATCATGCTCTGTTGTAAGGCTTGCATCATATATTCAGTTTTTGTTTTTTGCTGCTCAGTTGGCCTATAGTTTTGTTGTGTGTCTAATTTTGTATGCACTTCATGTGGGGTTTGGGAATTTTGGGTTGGAGGCGTCATTCCTGTTTTTAAAACGTTTGCAAATGTTGTCTTGTTAAGGGTGGGTATAGGCTATGGAGCTGAGCTTGTTGCTTTCGAAAATAGGACTTCTGGATTTGTTTTTGATGGTGTCAGCGTAGCTGTTCCTTGGGGTGCCCGCGCCATGTTCATTCCTTTGTGAAGACGGCTTTTCAGCTCTTTGTAGATTGGACACCGTCTGTAGTTTGATGTGTGATTACCTCCACAGTTATTGCACTTTTTCTCGCATTTTCATTATTAGTTTGATAGTGTGTGGAGTCGTGGAGATCTCCACAGACTACGCACACCAGGCGAAGTGTGCAATACGACCTCGTGTGGCCGTATTCTTGGCAGTTTGTACATTGTACGGGAGCGTTACGTTTATGCGGCTCTTCAGAATATGATTTTTTTTTTATTATGTACCTATGAAAAGTAGGGAAGGTGATTTCGAACGACTCTTCCTCCTCTTCTGATATCAGGAGAAATAGTTGGTTTTTGAATACATTAATGGGGACATTTTCGACTGGTATCAAATTATGAGAAGAACTTTCGGCGCTATGAACCGTTGCCGTTGTACTATTTATTTGGGGGCTTGTTGGGATTCTGTTGGGAAAGAGCGTCGGCTACTACGTTTGAGGTACCCGGCTTGTATCTTAGCTCGTGGTTGTATTCCTCTAAATAGCTTTTCCAACTTTTGAGTTTCCCGTTATGGTTCTTTGAACTATATTATTTTCCCTATCACTCTGGTGGTGTAAGTTAATCTTTCATCTGGGTCCGCAAATAAGTTGGAATGTTTCTGGGTAAGTGAATATATAAGATTCTTCTGCCTGTTCGACATATGCCCCATTCTGAGCTTTATGTTGTTTACTGATTGTGTCACTAGTTGTTTCACTCGGATACTATAGTTGCATGATGATTTTATTAAGGATCAGCGATAGCTGATAGTAAACAGCCTGATAGAATTCGGCAATGGTCAATCGTCCTTGTGTCATCGAGAACAATTGATACTCTAGGGTCTTGAGGTCCCGTTTGTCGGCGAACTGATCTGTCAGGCATTTCGCCTTCCAGTTCAGAGGAGTGTTATAGGATTCTTCGTGATTGCGTTCCTAATCGCCAACGTCATCAAATAATATGCATTGGTGTTTTCCCATCAAATAATATGCGTCTGTATTTTCCCTACCCTTGTACAAACTCAATATTCTAGATACGTTCTTCTTACAAGAACCAAATTCTGTACGGTTTCCCGAAAATTCACTGATCAGTTTTGTAAGATCAGGTAATTTTTCGGACTTAACTGTTAACATTTCTGAGTGTCCGCCATTATTCAAAAATTCTCCAATGAACTCCGTTCCGCCTAATGTCTCTTTGATGAGTCACAATTACCTGTTTTAGTTTTGGGTGTGCTAGTGGCTGTTGGCCTGCTTCCCCCCGGTTGTTCCCCGCTATCAGTACCTATATTGAGTGCAGATAATGCACTTGCCAATTCTCTATCTTTCGACATGTTGAAGGATGAAGGATTTATTTTTTTCGGACAACACGAGAAATATAATCGTTTATTTTATCTGGATTTAACTAATAGATGATTTGGGTTTGTGGCTTTTTTTCTTTTTTTTAAATTGTAGTTTGTGTTACATCTCGATGTATATTTCAATAGGTATTTCGTTAAATTCTTTAAACTTATTGTATACTTCTTTTTTAATATATTGTACTTTAAGTCATATTACTTATTTTCGACTTATTTTCGATAGGTGTTTTGTCTCATTAAATTCTTTTCAAATTATTTTTATTTTCTTTATTTCTTCTTTTTCCACATAATGTTTGTTTTTAAACTTATTTTTCTAGCTTACGCGCTAAATCACATTTTCGGCGACGTTCCCTCGATGACCTCATCTGTTTAGTCCTTTTTGCAGCGACGTAGCGGTGTTCAGATGTGGGTGACTCGGGACCCTTGGTGGCACTGAGTTCCTTCGAAGGCTCCTGCGCACGGGCACTACAGGAGAGTCGGCGATAGTTTTTAGACCGGTTAAACCGAATCTTAGTATCTTTCGCACTTTATTACTGAAGGCACTCTCGCCTATACGCTCAGTGGTGTATCCCACCACGCCGCAAACTCGTTAGAGTACACGCTTACGCACCCACTTGCAAACTAGAATTTTATTCACGGCACAACTCACGATCGGCCGCTGCACTATGGGTAAAAAGCCGGAAATTTTGGTATTAATTAGAATTTTAAAAATAGAGACTTGAATTTTTTTAAATTATATTACTAGGTCTTAAATAGAATTTCTCCGCCCACAAAACCCTTGAAAATAAAGTGAAAAATGTCTTTATATACAAATGAAAGTTGTTTTGAAGAGAGATGGATGGGGGGCGAAGGAGGTATGGGTGTTAATCTGTCTGTGGTTCAACCGGGGGATCCGCAGGTGTATCCCTTGGAGAATTGGCGTGGGAGCGAAGTGAGGACACAAGATGCAAAAACTATTATTATGAGATAAAAGTCAACAAATTTTTTTTATTTTATTAAGTTTATTAATATTCTTCAACTTCCTGTTCTAAAAATATATTAAGGCAATTGAATTCGTCTTCCCCTTCCACTTCTTCTTCGTCATTATTAGATTGATAACTTGATTTATAAAGTTCTGCATCCGGATTTTGAAGAATATCGATTACTAATTTTTAGAGGAGTTTCTTTTTCTAAACTTACTTCGATCTCTTAAAAAAAGACTTGAAAGCAAAGGATCATATGAAATTGCTCTATTGAAAACATCAGTAATGTTTGCTAGTCGGCTACATTTCCTAGCGTGAAATTTTCTATCACTTTTGAAAAGTTTGTTGTGCGCTTCTGACGCGTTTTCTTCATGGACACCAACAGGAACAATAAATGATGATGATTTGTCTCAATTTTCTTTTTTATATCATGTATGTTTTTCACTCCTTATGCTTTTTTTAATACAAAGGCCGTTTCTACTTCGTTTATTTGCGGAAATTGAAGCAGCATGTACGAGAAGTGGTGTTGAATGCCCTTGTTCTGCAGCCAGCTTATTTGCTAACTTCCTTTAAGTTATGGCGCTGCATCATCATATGTTAACTGCTTTCGACCAGGTTTGCATAGTGTCATTTCTAGATTATCAATAACGACAACAATTTTAGACGCAAGCCACAGTGAATGATTTCATTTCAATCGCTCCAACATTCGATTGTATTTCCCTGTTTGCCTGTTCACATAAGCAATAATTGGTTCACTTTCTTTGAAATTGTAATCTTTAGCTCTTTGGTCACATAGTTCTCTTCTATATTTTCCAAAATATAACTGTTAACAGCGTCTGCATTGCGTTTGTTTTTGCTCCATACATCCAGCAGCACTGCATGACTGAACTCATACACACCTATATCATATAATGTTTCGCGAAAAGGGGCAAAAAACATTAATACCATTTGATACCACATATATATGTTAAAAACATACAACATTAACCTTGGTGCTTCTTTGTGCCATACAAAAGTAATATTCCACAGAACACTGGAACGTTTGTTAGTTAACAATAGAAACTACTCACAAGCAATACATTGGAGAATTCAACAACAACACACAATTATCGGAAAACATGTATTAACGATTAATTTACATAGTCTGACTTGCTTTTTCCATAATTAAAAATAAACTCAAAGTTTGCTATGAAGACAATATTTGCGCTGCAAGTTGTTAAATTTTTTCCTCCAATTTTCACATTTCAAAGCACCTCTGAATCAGCTGACTTTGAAAGCGCGCCAAAACTAAACGATAACTCGAAAAATGTTCTAAAATTATTTTTATGCTATCTTGTTACTAAGGAATCAAAAAATGAAATCAGCATTAAAATATCAATCACAAAAAATATTATATTAATACCAAAATTTCCGGATTGTTACCAATAGTGCGCTGGCAGAACGCCCGTGATCGCAGGTACTTTCGCCTGCAATCCCACACGCTCACGCACCCACTCATCAACCAACGTTCACTCACGACACGGACTGTGGGTGTGTACCCTCAGAATCGCTTACTGGCCAGCGGAGCACCGGCATACCAGAAAGTGCGACTCTGCGAATGCACACTCACACGGGCACACAAGTACACAACACTTTCACACAAATAATCACGGCGGGTTTTGTTTTATTGCATTTATAGCGTGGTCTTATTTCCATTCGATAGTTTACTGTTTCCTCACACTAGTTCTTAATTTAGTTTGTCCCTGCCTTCCTGCCTACTTCACACCATTACGTAAAGCTCAAAACTGAGCTTTCAATATTAAATTTTTACAGCTCACCTCGATTCTCCTACGACAGGTATTTCCGCCAGTCCTTTTCCCGCTCGGAATATTCTCGACATCACGCAAAATAAATATATACGTCTGGTACAAGCAACTTCGGTTTCAATTCTATTTAATTATATCTAGTGATCATAGACCATTTGATGTATCGATTACAACATTACAATTCAATTATAGCATTCCGGCGACTGGGGTCGCCAGGCGACCTCCCCCGAGCGGTTCCACCAGACTGCCGAATGGCATCCGGGGCAACGACTCTCCGAGGGGCAAGGCAGGTGGCCTTGTCTCCAAAGCCCTGAAGGAGGATGCTGAGCGCCATTAAGGTGCTCCTGGCGAACCTGCACCACGCCAGAGGAGCGTCCGCCACCCTGTGCAGGATCGTCTGTAAGGATGCAATCGACCTGGCTCTCGTCCAAGAGCCCTGGTTGATCGGTGGCCACATCCGTGGACTATCATGCGGATCATGTAAATTGTTATATGACCGTATGGGTGGTACCCCTCGCACCGCTATTGTTGTAAATAACAGTGTGAGACACTTCCCTTTACCCAATTTCATCCACAGAGACCTGGTGGCAACGGCTATTGAGGTAGCCACGGCTGAAGGTGTCCGGGAGGTAGTGTTAGCCTCTGCCTATTTCCCGGGCGACGTGGATGACGTCCCCCCAACAGAGGTTCAGCAGCTAGTGGAGTTCTGCCGCTTATACAACAAGCCGCTCGTGATCGGCTGTGATGCAAATGCGCATCACACGATCTGGGGAAGCAGCGACGTCAATAAACGTGGTGAGTCCTTCTTAGAGTATCTATTGTGTTGTCAATTAGATGTTGCTAACATAGGGTGTAAGCCTACCTTTATTAATGCCATTAGGGAGGAGGTTCTGGGTCTCACCCTAGTCAGCAACTCTATTGCGAGTTCGCTGGTGAATTGGCGGGTAACAGACGAAGCCACGCTGTCGGACCATCAGCACATCAGGTTCGACCTCCCTGGCCAAGTCGAGATCCGCCAGAACTCCTTCTGTCCCAAAAAGACAAATTGGGAACTATTCAAAGCCGCTGTGGCTTTTAAAGCAGACTCGTTGATCAGCAAACCGAATTCTATCAGTTAGAGAGAACTTGCTGCCAACCTGCTTCAAGATGTGCTGATCACATCCTGCGAGAACAGTTCTGTTCTGAAGACCTTAAAAGTCAACCGAAAAGTTCCTTGGTGGAACGAAGAACTGACTGCTCAACAGGGCCAGATCTAACCGTGTCAGCTGGGACGCTCTCAAAAATTACAACAAAACCATTAGACGTGCCAAGCGCGATACGTGGCGCAGCTACTGTGGTAGCATTGAATCGCTGCCAGAGGCAGCGAGGCTCCACAAAGTATTAGCTAAAGGGTCGTCTAATGGGATAGGGCTACTCAAAAGAGCAGATGGCTCTTTCACCCAAGATCGCAGGGAAGCGCTTGACCTTCTTCTTCAAGTCCACTTCCCAGGTTCGGTGGCGAACCCAGATCTATCGGTCACCGGACTCACGTGGGTCCATTCTATCAGGGACTATCTTCGACCCTGAAAAGGTCAAATGGGCTGTAAACTCCTTCGCTCCCTTCAAAGCCCCAGGGGGCGATCAGATCTTTCCAGCCCTTCTACAGAACAGCCTGGATCACACTCTCGATCCGCTGGTCGGTCTACTTAGAGCCAGTCTCACTTGGGAATACATACCCATCTCTTGGAGGAGAGTCATTGTGGTATTCATTCCTAAGTAGGGAAACCGTCCCCCTGACCAGCCTAAGTCATATCGACCGATCAGTCTTACCTCCTTTCTGCTTAAAACAGCGGAAAGGCTCGTAGACCTGCACATTCGGTGCTCTCGGCAGAAAAGTCATCCTCTGCATCCCACGCAGTTTGCGTATATAGCCGGAAGATCGACTGAGGTCGCTCTTCATAAGCTAGTGGGTAAAATCGAAAGAGCCTTCGTATCCAAGAATATTGCTCTGTGCTCTTTTCTTGATATAGAGGGTGCTTTCGATAATACCGGCTACGAATCTATTTCTGCTGCGCTAGAGCGCAGAAATACCGCCCGTCCCCTAATCCGATGGATTGATGCTATGCTCAAGCATCGGACTATTTCCTCTACCCTGGACTCCACGACTGATTTCATTAGTGGGGTTAAGGGATGTCCCCAGGGTGGGGTCCTATCCCCCTTACTCTGGTCTTTAGTAGTTGACGAACTACTGAGCATTCTCGCCGAACAGGGCGTGCAAGCAATCGGCTACGCTGACGACCTGGCTCTCGTAGTGAATGGGAACTTTGCCAACACCATGACAGAGCTGATACAATCTGCTCTGAACACGGTTAGTAGATGATGCGAAGATGTAGGTCTTAGCATCAATCCACAAAAGGCGATTATCGTTCCATTCACTAAGCGCTATTCCGTTGACATAGGTCAATTACATATTGGCGGCTCTCCCGTGGGACTTTCCAAAGAGGTCAAATATCTAGGGGTAACTCTTGATAAAAAACTGAATTGGAATTCCCATCTAAATAATACCCTATCAAAGGCTACTCACGCCATGTGGGCTTGTAGAAGATTCTTTAGTAGGACCTGGGGTCTCAAATCATGCACCATTCGGTGGTTATTTGAGATGATGGTAAGACCCATCGTCACCTACGCCGCTATTGTGTGGTGGCGAAAGGTTACGCAGGTCACCACCATCAACAAATGCACTAAACTGCATAGGCTGCTTTGCCTTTCCCTAACGGGTGCACTTCGTACCTGTCCCACAGCAGCTATGGAATCAATTTTAAACTTGATACCGCTTCATATTCAAATCCAAGAAGTCGCCGCTATGAGCCTTCTTCGAATCAAGCTCCAATCTGGGCTTCTAGCTACCGAATCAAGGCATGCTAGACTTATCAAAGACATTCCTGGCTTAGAGATCTGATCCAGATCAGATTCTATGACCAAGGAACTCTTCTTTGGTGCAAAATTCAAAACTCTCATCCCGGACCGGAGGGACTGGGATGCAGGCAACCCCATCAGTGACCCTCATGGCATACACTGGTATACCGATGGGTCAAGGACTGATCAGGGGGTTGGAGCTGGGATACATGGTCCCAACTCCAAAACTTCGATTGCTATGGGCAAATGGCCCACAGTCTTTAAATCCGAGGTTCATGCCATAGAGTTCTGCTGTCATCATATCCTTGAGAAGGGGATCAGAGGAGCAAATATTTATATCTTCTCAGATAGCCAAGCTGCCATACTAGCCCTCTCCTCAAAAAGAGTAGGCTCGCGTATGGTGGCTGACTGTTGGAACTGCCTCCAGAGGCTCTCCAATAGGAACAAAGTTACCCTCCTGTGGGTACCTGGACACTCCAGTTTCCAAGGCAACGAGCTAGCTGATGAACTAGCGAGGGCGGGGTCATCAGCCCCTCTGCATGGCCCCGAACCCTTCTGCGGCGTGGGGTGGTCAACCATCTCATCCGTTGTGAAAGCATGGGCGATTAGGTTGACCGAACGCTATAGGTTCTTCCAACCAGGGATGAGGCAGGCTAGAGAGCTTACGAATCCCTCGGTTAAACGAAGAACAAACTTACTTTGCAGGAGAGATCTCTATCACCTTATTGGCTACCTTAGTGGCCACCACGTGGTGAACTATCACCTCGCAAAAATTCGTCTGTCCTCAGACACAGAATGCAGGCTCTGTAGAGAGGACAACGAAACCACCAAACACATCCTGTGTGATTGTCCAGCCTTGGTATGGATCAGGAGGAAGCATCTGCACGTGGAAATCGCAGTTCCCGAGCAAATTGTCCGTTCCTCGACAAAAGATCTGTTATGCTTCATTAGGGAAGCAGAACAGCTTTTGTCAAGATAGGGAGACCATTATAGGTACAAAAGATTTTTTTTTTTTTTTTTTTTTGGTCGCAGTGCCTCGCACTTTCTATGTTGGGAGACTCCCTTAAAAAAAAAAAAAAAAAATAAAAATATCTAGTGATCATAGACCATTTGATGTATCGATTACATTACAATTCAATTATAGCATTCAGCTTTTATACATACTTAATTCATATATAGTATTAAGCCTTTATCCATATTATTTACATTTTAACAGATGATTCAATTCAAATTTAGGTCATTTCTAACAAAATAATAATGAATTAAAAATACCCCTTTGCCTTATTTCGGCGCAAACATACTCCCAGCCATGGAAGCTCCTTCCAACAAGTCGTCCTCGTCTTCATCTAAGGGCAGTCACCACTCGAACAACTCCATCAGCACCAGGATGTATATCTGGTACACGGCCTAAAGCCCATTGACCTGGTGGAATATTGTCCTCTCCTATTAAAACTAAAGCACCTTCCTTCAGATTTTTGTATGGAGTCTTCCACTTGGCCTTCTCTTGTAGCGTTGTTAAAATTTCCAGCGACCACCGCTTCCAAAATGCGTGCTGGACTGCAACGATTCGTTTCCATCGATTTGTGGCAGACATCTTAAGAATGCTCTCGTCCAATGGCTCCGGTAGAGTGTTGAGAGGTCGACCAATTAAAAAATGGCCCGGGGTCAATGATTCAAAATCCATTGGCTCGGACGACAAAGCACACAAGGGTCGGGAGTTCATAACTGCTTCTGCTTAAGCTATGACAGTAGCAAGCTCTTCGTAGTTTAACGTTGCTCCATTGACGCTTCTGCTCAGTAGATGTTTTGCTACCTTTACCGCACTTTCCCATAAACCCCCGAAATGGGGCGATCTTGGCGGTATAAAGTGAAATTTGACGCCGAGTTGACTGCAGTGATCCAATACATTGTGTATGCTCTTGTCGTTCCACAAGCGATCGGCTATTTCGTTGAGCTCCCGTGATGCACCAACAAAATTTGTGGCGTTGTCGCAGAACATCTCCCTCGTAATCCCGCGGCGTGCAAAAAATCGCTTAAGCGCAGCGATGAAAGCGTTTGTGCTAAGGTCAGGAAGCACACGAAGACGCACAAATACACTTTCACTGGACGTTTTCCTTTTTGGTTAAAATGCATCCACAACGGTCCAGCGTAGTCTACGCCTGCTCTTTCAAAGGGGTGCACTCCTATTTGCACTCGGCCTGCTGGTAGAGGGCCCATTAATTGGTTATGTAATACTGGTCGATGTCGATAACAAATAATACAACTCCTCACCGTACTCCGAGCTACTTTTCTAGCATTAATGACCCAGAATCGTTGTCGCACAAAAGCACACAAATCGATGTCTGTACTCAAATAATGCTTTTACAGCAATGTGGTTGCCTGGCAAAACTATGGGGAGCCTTACATTAAATGCTATATTTGCTCGAGTTAGTCTACCACCTACACGAATTATATCTATACCCTTACAATTGATAAGGGTTAAGCCCTTGAATTTTGGCTGATTTGATTGGCTTTTTCTCTAATAACTTGCCCATCTCATTGTGAAAGTTTAAAGCCTATAAATTAGCAACAATATAAATTAAGCCTCCTTCTAATTCCATTGCTGTTAGCGTTTCTGATCGAATTGAATCATTTTTACTGATACGAAGTCTCCAACGAAAAACATATGCAAAGACCCTATTTAATTTTAAAGAATCCCTTGTATATTTGCAGTCGGATATTAAATCTGAGGGCATGGGTCGAACATTTGCTAATAAGCTAAATTCAGTACTGCGCTGTTCTGGAAGTTCTTTAGGGACTTGCCATTCTATTAATGGCCAACTATCTTCAGAATGTTGTAAAAACTCTGGACCTCGCCACCACAAGGACGAGTCCATTAATTCCAACGTGTGCAGACCACGAGAAACAATGTCTGCGGGATTTTGTTTTGATTCAATTTTATACCATTGTACTCTAGATAATTCTTGAATTATCTATTAGAAACGAATGTCTGCCAACGACTAGCATGAGACCCAATCCAATTAAGAACAATAGTAGAATCGGTGAAATAACAAACCCTATCAATTGATTTAGGCGCGCAGTTTTTAATTTTATCCACAAGTTGAGTCAAAAGTCGGGCAGCTTCCAGCTCTATTCGAGGTAGTGATACTACACGAACTGGCGCTACTTTGGTTTTTGCTGTCAACAAATGTACTGATATGACGCCCTGCTTATCTATGCATCGAACATAAACTGCAGCGCCAAAAGCTCGACAAGAAGCATCAGAAAATCCAATTAACTCTACTCTATCAACTGCATTCTCTACCGGTACTACCGCTCGAGGCAATGAACACTTATGAACCATTTCTAATTCTTTTCTATACTTTTTCCATTGAGTTGCATAACTAGTCGGCAATTCTTGATCCCAATCTTGCTTAAGTAGCCACAACTCCTGCATAAAGATTTTTCCTAGAATCAGTAGCGGACTCAGAAACCCAAGTGGGTCAAATAATTGCGCTAACTCTGACAAGACCACATGTTATCAATATGGACATTTGATCGCCATTTGTGAAGTTCAAATCGCCCTAATTACAATAAGTCTGTTACTTCCTTCTTTAAACGGAGCAATTTTACCAACGAATCTGCACCAGATAGCATAAATTCCATATAAAAATTACGCGACACTGCTTCAGCTGTTAATGGATATTGACTACCAAACTGATCTGCCAAATAGTACAAACATCGCACCGCCAAAAATGGTGCAGAGTTCGTGCCATAGGTAACAGTTTTAAGGCGCTGCACTTTAATCGATTCAGTGCTACATATACGCCATAAAATACATTGATAGTCACAATCAGAAGGATCGACCAAAATCTGATGATAAATTTTAGATATATCCGCAGTGAGCGCGTACCTATAAAAACGAAAGCGAACTAAAGTATCAAATAAATCTGCTTGCAATGTGGCTCCTACCAACATCGTATCATTCAACGCTAAACCATTGCTTGTTTTACACGATGCATTTTTGATTTTTGAAGAATTGGTTTGTTTAAGCCCATTTTGATTTGGCCTGCCACGATTAACTTGAAAAATAAATTTACTCCAATGAGCATGTTTATTTCGTCTGGTATATCGAACGATGGGTCAGCAAGTTTTATACTGCTAGGTATAAGCGACCTCAATGAATCTGTAGTTGCGGGATTATAGTGTGTAATTAACATACAAAAATACATTCACATATGTATATATACACACACATGATATAGACACGCCCTTGCGTACTTACACATCTATTCATATTTTCATTCATTTATCCAATCTTTTGAGTTTTCTTATTATTTTCAAAATTGTTATATTATAGTTTTCTTTATTTCGCTTTCATTTTTATTTTTGTTTTCATTTCAATTAATTTTTTCATCCTTTTTGATTTCAACTTCTTTTTTTCTTTATCACCTTTCTTTCGTTCATTCACACACACACAGACATAAAGTTTCTAATGTAAATAAAGATAAAGAAAATTGATAAAAAACGTAAATAAAGCAGGGATTGAGTGATAGGACGGTAGATTTTTTTGTGTTTGAGAATTCTTGGTGTTGTTATTGTTCTCATTATTATTTTTCCTCAGCTGTTTCGTCGGGTCCCCAACGGATCGCGGGTGAGTCGATAATAATAACAAATTAAGCCGATTAAATACTCTCAAACTATCGCCTGCCTATCGTTTAGCAACATACCTCTCTATTATACGAACTAAAAATAGTGAGCCCAAATTAAATAAAAAGTAAATTAAAATCGTGTGAAATTAGATACAAAAAAAAGGAAGATAATCAAAAAGGATAAAATATTAGGGAATTAAGGTTAGGTTTTCTTTTGAAATTATCATGTAGCATGAAGCTGCATGCATGCATATATATGTTTGTTTATAAATAACATTAAAGAAACTTAAAATGGAGTAATTTTAGTTTTTTTGAGGCACTAAGGGCGGTACCATAACAGCAATATGGGTAGTATCGGTATTTCGATATACGGTAGTACATGGCTGGGTGGGTGAAGAAGGAGAGCATTACATCTAGCTCTCCGACTAGATCGTTTATTAGGGGTAGTCCGTACGCTTGTTTTGGCCTGCCCTTTTCTTGCCATTCCCCCTTCTAGAGTCCTATAACCTGTCGAAATTTCACGTGACGTCGATAACGGAACCTGCACACAAAACCCCGCCCATTTTCCCTGAGCTTAGCCGGCTGTAACTTAGACAGGGTATGCAGGGGAGGATATTGAACTTCGGTCGTCACAACTTATACGCAAACCTAATTCTGAGGCAACTTGAGCAGTCATCAAATTAATTTGACTACCGGAGTCTAATACGCATCTACATTTACGAAACTTGCCGTTTGCATCTTCAACCAACACAACTGCAGTAGCTAAATAACTAGACTCTCTATTGGTCAACAAAGCACTCTGCAAGGCTGTTGAGTTGGCTGGATCAGCTACCGATTAAGCTCTTGCGTTTCCTGAGTCTCTGTGTAATTATCATGATGTGGCTTATTGCAAATATTACATGCTTGTGCCTTACAATCCTTTGTTTGGTGTCGCTTACTAAAACAGCAAACACACAACCCATGTTTTATTTATTTCAAAATATCTTTGCAAAGGGTTCAACGATGCGAATTTCGGACACACCTTTACATTATGCGATCCTGAACAACAATAGCAGGAATTTAGGCTAGTTTCCACAACAGACAAACTTGAAAATGCGTTTGCCAAAATTTAGTGGCAAACATTCGGAGTACAAAAATTGTATGTGCCTGTTTGAAAGTTTAGTCGATAATGACAATTCCTTATCAAACGTCGAGAACTTCAATCATCTGGTGTCTTGTTTATCAGATGAAGCATTGGGGGTAGTTAAGGCGTATCAATTGACGGATTGTAACTATCCTAAGGCTATTGCAAACCTTAAAGTAGTATATGACAATAAATGTCTTATATTCTTTGACGCTGTTTCGCAATGACAAAACCATCTGCATCGAATTTGAGATCGATCATAGATACGGTGTCTGCTATTTATGCCTCGTTGTCGTCGTTAGGTAAAAGACATTGCTAGTGCAATGATAATTCACATGATCATGTTACCAAATCTCGCTAGCAGCTTGACTATGATACGCTGCCATCATGGGAAGATTGTGCTAGACAACTGAATAAAAAGTATCAGTATCTGTCAGCAGCAGCGGCGGGGTCATCAGCCCTGCATGGCCCCGAACCCTTCTGCTGCGTGGGGTGGTCAACCATCTCATCCCTTGTCAAAACCTGGACAGATAGGTTGACCGAACGCTATTGGTTCTTCCAACCAGGGATGAGGCAAGCTAAAGAGCTCACGAATTCCTCGGTTAAATGAAGAACAAAGTTACTCTCTAGGAGAGATCTCTATCTCCTTATTGGCTACCTTAGTGGCCACCACGTGGTGAACTATCACCTCGCAAAAATGCGTCTGTCCTCAGACACAGAATACAGGCTCCGTAGAGAGGACGACGAAACCACCAAACACATCCTGTGTGATTGTCCAGCCTTGGTATGGATCAGGAGGAAGCATCTGCACGTGGAAATCGCAGTTCCCGAGCAAATTGTCCGTTCCTCGACGAAAGATCTGTTATGCTTCATTAGGGAAGCAGAACAGCTTTTGTCAAGATAGGGAGAGCATTATAGGTACAAAAGATCGTTTTTGGTCACAGTGCCTCGCACCTTCTCTGCTGGGAGACTCCCTTTTTAAAATAATAATAATAAATAATAATCTCACAAAAATGCGTTAAAACAAACTCTGATAAAGTAAAAGCAATAGAAAAATTTCCAAGAAATATTTCAAATAAAACAAAGATAGATTTGAACACTGACGCCATAAGCGCGTTTGATAGGATAAGAAGAACTTTAGCCTCACAAGACGTCATTCTGGCGTACCCAGACTTTAGTAAGGAATTCAAGTTAACAACGGACGCGTCAAACTTCGCCATAGGCGTCGTCTTAGAACAGGAATCCCAACAGAATCCCAACAAGCCCCCAAATAAATAGTACAACGGCAACGGTTCAGAGCGACGAAAGTCGCTCGAAAATGTCCCCATTAATGTATTCAAAAACCAACTATTTCTTCTGATATCAGACTCCCCTTCCCTTCCCTACTTTTCATAGGCACATAATAAAATTGAAATCATATTCTGAGGAAAATCTGGTGGCCATTTTGAAAAAACACCTAGACCCAAAAATCGTGAACGGGATCTTCACACCAGAACACGTAATGGGCAAAATTCAGAATATTTACCCACAGCACTTTAACAATTACAAAACTAGATACACGCAGAAACAAATCACGGACGTGAGTTCAGAGAGCGAACAGGATAATTTAGTAGATAGAGTAGTCGGATAGCCTTTTTTAGTTATTAACCAATTAAAGTTTTTATTTTAGGCGTTGGATTATTTTAATTTCACAATCCGCGTCTGTACAATTCTGCGTTTCCTTGAAAAGTGAAGTGCGTCGCTTCTCTTCTCTCTCTACTCCTCTTGTTCTCGACAGAGGGCGCTTAGTGAACTACAACTGTTTAACTTACAATAGATGGCGTTGAGCCATGATCGACAAACTAAACAATACATACAATTACACAGAGTCTTACATACTAATTATAACTACACGTACTATATATTACTACAACTCGGCCGTCCTGACATTGAGGATCTCCTGATACTCGTTGATTTGCTTCTTGTTACGCTGCCTTGAGACTCTGGAGCGAACATTTTGCGCCCGAGCAGGGACTTTTGGAAAAGGTTTGATTGAAGGTCATTGCCGGAGCCCGGATTGAAGGTCATTGCCGGAGCTTACAAATAGTTTAGGAGCTGCAACGGCTTAACTGCAGCGTCCGCCTTGCGCAAAATTGTGGAGTTTTTGTGAGTGACGATTTAATATTTCTTGCAGGCATTTAAATTCAAATTGAAGTGTGATTAAAATTGCCTTAAGACCTTACAGTATATTTTGATTGGTGTCAGGTGTGAAATTGCAAGTGTAGAAAAATCAAGAACGGTTGTGCAGTGCTAAAAGGTACATACATACATTCGCCTACATAAATATATACAAACATTCTCACAGCCACTGTGCTAGTGGATTTTCGGTATCTCTTTTTTTGGAAGCTGTACGTGCGTGTGTATGTGTATACAGCAAGTACAACGGTAGTGCAATTGAACGGTACGAGTATCATTTAAATTTACATCACTTTCTTTATTTACATCATTTTTTGGAGTTATATCGATATTTTCTTCGTTCTCCTCATCACTTTCTTCACTTAGCTCATTTTCAGACATTGCAACACTCTTTGAATTAATCCATTGTTTAAGATTATGTATAGCCCATATTCCTGAATACGGTATTTGTGATTGTTGAAAATTTTCCACGTCTTCAATTAAGTATCGATCATTGTCTAAGACTTTTGACACTACGTATGGTCTTTTAAATTTTGGTATAAGTTTACTAGATGCGCCTTGCAAGGAATTAAAATTTTTTACTACTACATAATCGCCTACCGCAAAGACTTTAGGTTTTTGGCGTTTTGCATTTACATAGGTATTATTATACGCTTGAGCCTTTTCTTGGCTTATCTATGCATTTCGTCTAATTTCTTCTAAGTTCCTTGTCGTTTGGTTATTTGGATCTATGACGTTTTCTTTCAGACTATCGACACTGTTTCCTTTCTGTTTTACCCCAAAAAGCATAACGCTTGGACATTCATTTGTACTTCTATTTCTTGTATTGTTCATTGTGTATTCCACTTTGTACAGAACTTTATGCCAACCCTCGTTATTTTCTGTATCTATTATTTTAGCCATCATCGGACCTAAATCCCTATTTACTCTTTCTACTTGTCCATTAGCTTGTGGAGACGCTGTAGCTACTTTAATGTGATTAACGTTATTTTCTTTTAGAAAGTCTTCGAATTCGTTAGAAGTGAAACAACTGCTTCGATCAGATATTAAATTTTTGGGCCTACTATATGCAATAAAATAGTTTTTTAAAGCTTCAATTGCTTCCTTTGAACTTGTCGTTTTGGTTGGGTATAGTTTAACAAACTTCGTACATGCATCTATTACTACCAGTATATGTCTCTTTTTCGTATCTTTACTATTGATGGGTCCATAGTGGTCAACATGTAATACTTCAAATGGATCACTGCCTTTTGGAATCGAGTGTAAAAACCCCTCTACTCTACCCGACTTATTAGAAAACGCAATACACTTGAGACAATTGTTAATGTGATCTGTTACTTTTGTTCGTACGTTCGGAATCCAATAAGTTTTCGTAATCGAGTCCACCACTTTGTCAACCCCTACATGTCCCATCTCATCATGATACTTAAAAAACACATTGCTTTCCATTGACATTGGCACATAAAACATTAATCTCGGACTTTTTTTCCTATAAACGACACCATTGCGCATTTCATAATATTCACTTTCCTGTTCAGACAATTTATTCTTTATATTTCTTATATTTTGATCCTTTCCCTGGCATATTATTAAGTTTTTTTTCAAACGTGTTTGTTTCTATAATCATTATACTATTACTTCTACTTAATGCATCCACATGATGCATTCTTTTTCCTGACCTATGTTCAAGAGAGTAATCATAATTTTGTAGCTCGAGAGCCCACCTTGCAATTCGTGGATTTAATTCTTTTTTGTTTAAAGTTAAAGTAAGCGAATTGCAATCTGTTACTATTTTACTATTGACTATTGACTATTGCAAGTGTTTCTAACTCAAAGCTGTGATACCTTGACTCAACTTCTGTCGTCCGTTTTGAAAAGTAAAAAATTGGGTGTAACTTCGCATCATTCTTTCGTTGTAACAATAATGCACCGTACCCTTGCAGCACAATGCAGTTCGGTCTCATCTTTCGGATCATATATTGCTAATATTGGTGCTTCTACTAGTTTTTTTATACCCTTCGACCATTGAAAATGGTCAAAAAAGGGTATACTAACTTTGTGCAAATGTATGTAACAGGCATAAGGAGGCGTGGGAGACCCCATAAAGTATATATATTCTTGCTCAGGATCACAAGCCGAGTCGATTGAGCCATGTCTGTCTGTCTGTCCGTCTGTCCGTCTGTCTGTGTGAACGCACAGATCTCAGCTATTATAAAAGCTAGAGTTACCAAACTTGGCAGGAAGACTCCTGTGTACTATAAGCAGATGAAGTTTATTTCAAATGTTAGGTGCCACGCCCACCGCCCCCACAAATCAATAATTTAATTTTTGAACTTAATTTGTAAGTGCTGTATATAAGATACAACTTTCTAACTTTAACATATACTAAGCTAAATGAAATATCTACGTAGTCCCCAAATTACAATCCAATCGAACAATAAACACAGAAGTTATTTAAGAAAGTATGAGCATAAAACCAAATGCTTCTGTCAGCTAACAAGGGAGACGGGCGAGCGCGAAGCGCGAGCGCCATCTGTCGGGATTAATTTCAAAGCATGTGCATATGCATATGTGTATGAATTTAACAAATTAAACTACACGGGAACATAGGTCGAAGGGTATCCCACTGTCGCATTTTGCGCGACTGTTGCTCTCGTTTCTTTTAGCATATTGAAAGCTCTTAACTCTTGTTCTCCGAACATGAATTTTCTATCTTTTCTGTAAGGTCATATAATGGTTTTGCCACAAGAGCGAAATCCTGAATGAATCTTCTAAAATAAGAGCATAGACCAATATAACTTTGTACTTCGTGAACCTTGGTTGGCACCGGAAACGATTTAATCGCTTCTATACCTGACTCATTTGCTTTTATACCTTCTCCTGTTACTGTGTAGCCTAAATAATCTATAAACGACTTCAAAAACTCACACTTGTCTTGTCTAAGTTCTAATTTATTTTCTACTAAGCATTGAAAAACCTCTTTCAAGATATTAAAATGTTATTCTAGTCCTTCTGTAGCAATCATTATATCATCAAGATATATGATAACTTTGCCTTCTCGTACCATATCTTCGAATATTTTATTTATAAATCTTTGAAACGTAGAAGGAGCGTTTGTCAACCCGAACGGCATTCGAAGATATTCGAATTGTCCTAATGGTGTTATAAATGACGTATACTTTGTAGAATCACTATCCATAAAAACATGGTTAAAGCCACTCTTTAAATCTAACTTTGAAAATAACTTTTTATTTACTATGCTATCTAACAAATCATCTATCAGTGGTATGGGGTAACTATCCTTTGACGTAACTTTATTTAAACGGCGGTAATCTACACACATCCTTAATTCCCCTGTCTTCTTTTTAACAAGTACTATCGGTGAAACATATTCTGACTCACTTGGACGTATATATCCCTTAGCCATATTCTCATCTAGTATCCTTTGTACCTCTGCCTTTTCAGCGTACGATAGTCGTCGAGGGGGGCATCGAAACGGTTTTTCGCTATCAACAATAATTTTCATATACATTTTAATTTTGGGTTCAACTGGCCTAATAGGTTTAACATAATAATTCTCAAACAGATTCTCTAATCTCTTCGTGTTCACATTATTCATCTCTTCTCCCACCTTGTATTCTTTTTTATTTTCACAGTCTACATCGATCAGCAACATTTGCGTTTCGAAACTTTCTTCTTTTATCTCATTTTTTATTCCATTCATTCCATTCTTTGACGTTCGTCCTCTTCGTTTCGATATCTTTCTGCTTCAACGTTTTCACTTAGCATTTCTTGTACATTGTCTATCTTTTCTCGAAGTTGCATTTTATTTACTTTATCTTTACTCTGGGTCTCCTATATTGTTATGTCTTCGATTTTCTGCACTACTTTTGCTTTGCATATTAGCTAATTGTTTTCTACCTTGTATGTCATTTAATTTGCCTTTACTTTTAATTTCATTCACGTTGCTTTGTCTTTGTTCTTTTACATTTCCTTCACTTTGTACATCTTCTAACTTTTCTTTGGTTTGCGTGTCTTTTAATTTGTCTTTACTTTTAATTTCATTCACGTTGCTTTGTTTTTGTTCTTTTACATTACTTTTACTTTGCACATATTCACTGCTTATATTCTCATCAACCTGAATTAACTAATAATTACTCATATTTAAAAAATCTCTGCCTAAAACCACTGGGTGCCTTATGGATTCATTACTCACAACAAAAGATTCAATAGTTATAACTTTATTTAAGTTTTTAAATAAACAAGTAATTTTTCCAAGTACATTCAATTTACTTTCATTAATACCAAAATAAGTATTTGCCGATTCATTGTGGCTTAACTGTAATTCTTTAGGAATTGTAGATCTTCTTAAAATTGTTATCGGGCTCCCTGAATCTAAGAGGTACCCTATGGAGACAAAATTTGACTTACAATTATTTGCATCACAGAAACTTATATCAAAGTATCTTACATAATTGTCCTTTGGTGTTGTCTTCTTGTATAGTGAACATTCTCTAGCCAAATGTCCCACTTTGCCGCACGCATAGCACGCTCCATCTGGACGCTTCGGCTTTCGGCACACTGCAGCTATATGTCCCGAACAATTACAGTTAAAACATTTAACAACCCTCTGGTCCGGGGTCGAAGTCTTTGGTACAGCTCCAGAGTGACTTTTTCCCCCAGTAGGACGTGGCATCTTAATATCACAGAACGCATCCAAAACTGCAGCTGGTGTAGCAAAACGTTGTAACTTGCCTTGGTTTCTGAGTTCAACATTCGGTATACCCTCCAGTATATACTGCACCATTTCGTCATCGGTAATGTTTAACTTGTTTGCCAACATCCGTTTGTCATAATAATAGCTTGCAAACACTTCGTCATTGAGCCATTTACGTTTTTCTAAGCTTTGACGTAGCTCTACAAGATTACCTTTCGTTCATAATCTGATTTGCATTTGTGAAAAAATGTCATCTATGTCTCCTGACAACAGTGAGGGTTGTGACAACAGCCAATAGTTTGCTTTTCCTTTGGCACGAGCACAAATAAGCGGGCGCATAATATCGTCACTGATTTTAAATACCGCTCGCACATTTTTAGCCACTGTCAACCACTCATTTACATTTTTTTCCCCGTCATATTCTGGTATAAACTCCTTGACAGTGTTGAAATCAACATTGCTATGTTGTGTCGTAGCGTTTACATTATTAATTGCATTTGTTTTGCAAAAACGAACAGCATCCAACGTATTGTTCATAAATGAACTTGTACCGTGAGCGATTTCTTCAGTGTTGCCAGCTTCGCACATTAGGTGATCGTTGCCAGCTTGTTGAATTTCAATTTCATCACGAAGTGTATTGACGTCGTCAATATTGTTCGCTGTTGCCATCTCGCTGTTTTCGTCGTCTGCCTTTTCCGTTATTCCGTCGTTAGGCGCTCCGCTGGCCGGCAAAACGGCAGTTTTGCTGCTTAGGGGTGCTTCGTCACGCAGACTTGCTGCACTTGCACTTGTTGACGATAGCATACTTTGAATTTGCAACACTAAAGCCGATTTGCTGCCTTTGGTTGGTAATTTAAGCTTTTCGCACCACAACTTTAAATCGTGTAAACTTAAGTCACTCAAATCGCCGCTAAAATTTTGTATGTCTATATCATCCATAATAATTTTAGAAAACTTTGACTAAATATAAACGTAGATTCACGACCACTTCTGAATTTTAGTAGATAGAGTAGTCGGATAGCCTTTTTTAGTTATTAACCAATTAAAGTTTTTATTTTAGGCGATCGATTATTTTAATTTCACAATCCGCGTCTGTACAATTCAGCGTTTCCTCGAAAAGTGAAGTGCGTCTCTTCTCTCTCTACTCCTCTTGTTCTCGCCAGAGGGCGCTTAGTGAACTACAACTGTTTAACTTACAATAGATGGCGTTGAGCCATGATCGACAAACTAAATGATACATACAATTACACAGAGTCTTACATACTAATTATAACTACACGTACTATATATTACTACAATAATATCGTAGTTTCCGAACACATGAGGGCGCATAGAAACGTCATTGAAAATTAAATCCAGATACTTAGCAAGTTCTTTTTTCCTGGCCTCCGAAAAAAACAGAAGCCATGGCAAAAGCATGCGGGACTTGTAAAATAGCCAAATATGACAGACATCCGCCTCATGGGGAGATTCAACCAACCACCATACAGAATTATTAACTGCGTATTCAACTTTGGTTAATAGTTTGTACCAATCAGAGTGCTGAATTGGTTCCGAGATTTTCGAAATCATCGACTTAATAATTCTATTTATTCGCTCGACCTGGCCATTGGCCTAAGGGGAGGCAGTTGCTACTCTAACATGTTTTTAATATTGTTATTCAATAGAAATTCTGAAAATTCTATAGAGGTAAAAAAACCTCCCCTATCGCTTACTATTCTCCTTGGTCGACTATAACATTCTAAATATTTATTAAGGCAACCCTTTAGGTCAATCGTACTTGTAGTGTTCACCGGATACAACTTTAAATACTTCGTAAATGCATCAACTACCACAAGTATATGTTTTTTCTTTGAAGCGATTGACGGAAGAGGGCAAAAATGATCAACGTGAAGTGTGTCAAACAGAATTGGTTTTTTCGGAATGTTGTGCAGTGTACGATAATTTACATGACGGGGAACTGAATACATGATGCACTTAAGACAATTGCATATGAAATCTCGAACGTTTAATTTCTGCAACTACTTTTGCTGACCCAAGATGACATAGTTTTTCATGCACTACACGAATTATATTGTTTTCAATTTCGGAAGGTACATATAACAGCAATGGTCCATCATTAGTTTTTCGATACACAATTCCATCATCCAGCTCGAAATTCTTAACTGGGCCCGATTCTAACTTATCCCTTAATTGTGTAATAACATTATCAAGATTTTGGGTTATTTGTAATTGAATGTCAATGCTATCTTCTTCAATAACGAAAACAGTGTTATTAAAATCTCCTAAGTTCGGAAGATTTGCGGTAGAATCAAAAAGTCTACTTAAGGTGTCTACATGAAGCATATATTTTCCACTTCTATGCTGAATTGAACAATTATAGTTTGACAGTTCTAGTGCCCATCTGGCTATTCTTGCATTAACACTTTTCCTTTCCAATGCTAGGATTAGTGCATTACAGTCTGTTATTATTTTAAATTCTACGTATACCGTCCAAATAGATACTAAATTTCCTCAATATATAAATGATTGCTAATGTTTCTAATTCAAAACTAATTCTTCTGGTGTTGTAACTTGTGAAAAATATGCAATCGGGTGGAATTTACCGTCATCTTGCTTTTGGAGAAAAATCGCTCCAAAACCTAAGGTACTCGCGTCACAGTGAAGCTCAGTTGCTATATAACACAGGTTCCGATGTAAGCGTATCATACAAATACTTAAATGCTTGTAAACATTCTTCAGTGAAATTAAATTCTGAGTTGGGCCTTGTCAATTGTCGAAGAGGTTTTGCGACACTGGAAAAGGAGGGAATGAAACGTCTAAAATATGAGAAATGCCCTACAATTTTTTGTACATCACTGGCACATTTCGGAATAGCAATGTGCTTAATTGCTGAAATATGGTTATTATTTGGTTTTATTCAATTTTTGCTTATACTGAATCCCAAAAAGTCTATTTGCGGAAAACAGAATTTATATTTTGACAGTTTTAATTCTAGACGGAATTCGGATAACCTTGTTAAGATCCTTTTTAACAGAAGAATATGTTCCTCAAATGTTTTTGTGCCAATAGCAATATCGTCCATATAAACGGCAAAATTTCCATCTTTGACAATTGGTTCTAAAACAAAATAAATGAAGCGCTGAAAAACTGCGGGTGCGTTCTTTAGACCAAAAGGCATGTTAATAGGTACATATTCACCATTTGGTGTTACAAAAGCTGTATATTTAATCGAATCTTCCGCTACTTTGACTTGATGAAAATCGCTTTTCAAATCAAGTATACTAAAAATCTTATTACTTCCTAGTTTTTCTAAACAATCGTTTATTCTTGCTATTGGGTAGCCATTTCTTTCTGTTATCTTATTTAATTGCCTATAGTCTACACACATTTTTTTTCCACCATCCTTTTTTTTACAAGGACAATTGCGGAAGTGTACGGAGAATTGCTAGGTCGAATATGCCCTAAGGCCAAAAGTTCATCAATTATTATTTCCATTTCTTTCCGATCATGATATGATATTCTACGAGGCGCACAATAAACTGGTAAATCGAATTTTAATCTGATCTTCATTGCGTAATTATGATACTTATACTTAAATATACTTAAATCGGGACTTATATTTTGTTCAATTTCTTCGTCTATTTCAATATTCATTATAAAACTATCAATACTACAATTGTTTGATCGAAATTTTACCGCAATATCTGCAGTTTTACAATTTTGTATCAATTCAATGGAAGTTGTAACACAAGGCTTAACTATCAATTCAACGAAAGTCATAACAGAAGGTTTATCTATCAATTCAACAGAAGTCATAACAGAAAGTTTGGTCACTATTTGCTTATTGCACAATTTGCAATATTTTACAATAATATCATTTGTCAATGAGCTATAAATGCAATGCAGAATTTTTTCATTAATTTTCAAAATATGTTTATTTGCCGTAACTTCAATAGACTAAATTTGATTTTGCTTTTGGTAAGAAAGTTTTAAATTAAATGTTTTCAAAAAGTCCCTTGCTAACAACACTGGATAAGGCATACATTCGTCCGGGACAACGTAAAGCAAAACTTCATGTGTAATCTTTTCAAAAGTTATCTTAACAATTAATTTTCCGAATGTGCAAAGCCGAAAATTTCTTAGTCCCACAAATGGTTTATGGCGGAACGTCGAATTAAACTAATGGCGCTACCAGTATCAAGCAAACAAGAAAATATATCACTATGTGAAAGAGCCTCAATGTCGAAAGTGATTCTTACCGTATTAACAATTGAAATCTCTGGGGATTCCGTGTTAGCAGTATCCTTAATAAGGGCTACCATCTACTTGGGAGCGCTTATGCTACAGTTTTTGATGGTGTGATCTAACGACCCGCATTTGAAGCATGACCCTTTAGCTCGCTTAGGCTGATTACAATCCTTTGCCATGTGTCCTAATCCAGAACAGTTAAAGCATTTAACGGAAGTCGGTGTATTTGGCTCCTTTGGTGTGTCGATGTTATTGCCTAGATGCATATTACGCATTTCGGAGTAACGGGAAGATATTTTAATAATTTATTAAATTTAAAAAAGATAATGCGAACAGCCAAATGTTTAAAGGAAGCGTTGTCTGAACTCGCCGTAGGTCGTGGACTGATCCACACGAAGAAACCAACCGGCATTTGATCATGGTTTCATAAGTCGCATTTCAATTTGAAAATATTATCGCATGGTGTCGCATGTGCGTTCAAAGTCACTAAGCCACATCTGCTGCATGCTCGCCGCTAAATGGAAAGACGGGGGTCATTACGTCATCCACTTCTGCGCGATTTCTGCTTGAAGTCCCGCGTAGATTTTCTAGAATCTTCTTCTTCTGCAACAGTTCAATTTCAGCTTCAACAATTGCTTGTTCTTCTAGGATTTTCTTTAACTTTTCGACTTCGTCAGAAATTTGCGAAGCCTGTACAGCTGCTATAGACTGTTCGTCTGATTCAGAATACTGTTGTTCTGTGTCTGCCGCTTTTATAGCAGTTTCCATACTGTCAAATTGTGCTCCATGGTCCTTAGCAAATTTTTCCAATTGCCGGGAGTTCGCCTTTTTGTTGAATTGAATTTTGTTTCTCAGGAGCCATGCAATTATTTGTTCTCTTTCCATAATGAGATTTAACGGAACTTTACAAAATTGACGCGACACGCCGGCGTCAATGCAGAAACTTGCTGAGAATTGTCTATTTGCAGAAATATTTGCAGTTTAATTAGGCCATGGATTTTAAAAAAATTCATAGTCTATTGTGTTTGTCGGAACGGAAATGTGCGTAACAGGCAGAAGGAGGCATCTCCGACCCCATAAACTATACATATTCTGAATCAGTTGCAGTAGCCTAGTCGATTAAGCCATGTCTGTCTGTCCGTCCGTCTGTCTGTCTGTATGAACACCTGGCTCTCAAATTTTGTGACAATATACGTATTTTTACATGATAAATACCTTGCCACGGGCGTTATGTGAAAATTTCATTTAAATCGAACTATAAATAAGTGACATATGATACGAATTAAACTCACTTTGAACATATATATGTCGGAGTCAGATGGCCAGACTCATTCATCTCCTCCTCCTGTGCCTCTCGGATCGTGGCCTTGCGTTTTCTCGACATTTTGACTGCCTTCTTTTAGTGTCCGTCTTTTACTGACTCGAATTTCCAAAATGATGCTAGCACAATGCCTAGACACCGTTTTTGGCAGGTGTCTTGACGCCAGTTAGCAACTCCGCAATAACTCCACACTATATTTGTCTCGCTCTAACGCAGTGTCAGACCGAGGTTACGCAGAACAGTTAATTCTATTGGGCTTGTGGATCGTGTGCAAGAGAAGGCACAAGTGGGAAGAGGATGGATGAGAATAGATAATCTTCCTATCTTTGTGACTTATTGACATTCATTACAAGATAATAACTTATATCAGTGACGATACTTAACAACTAAGGAATTAAATAAATAATGTTGATGCGATACGGCCTTCCTAAATGTCACACGTCCTCGTGTGTTGCAATAGTATTCGAAATTAAAGAGTAGATCATATCATTTACTTTGAAAATATTTATTTTCTTTATTAAAAAGTCAAATCGAACGTCTAAAATTTATATTATTCATTATTATTATTATTATTATTTTATTTTTTTTTTTTTTTTTCAAGTGTCCAAACTAATGATTGGATATTTCTAAAGCAGGGTACCAGGCAGACGGAGAATTCCCAAATACTCATGCTATACCGTATCCAGGACACTCACCGAAATGTCAGTCGCCAGTCAACAAACAAGTCAACACATTAACTCGTGTACCCATTAGCGCTGGCAACTCAACACTATGGTGATGTCTGGAATACCGCATTGTAAAGAATCAATGCCCTTTTCTAGTTGGAAACCACCAACCCATCTATGACGCCTCTTTCAGCGTCTACATTCATATTGGAGTTCACCAATATATTTCTAGCGTCTCTTTCAACGCTTTCACTCTCATTGGAATCCACCAATGGGTCTCTAACGTCTCTTTCATCGTCGTCATTATCATCACACATGTCTAGTTCTCTGGGAATCTCTTCGTTTGGCATACCTAATGACTCATACGAGTACTTATAAGTTAACGTTTTGGACCTTATAAGTTCGTTTATTTGAAAAGGATTTCAAAATATATCGATCTCCTTCTAGTATCTCTGTCACCAGAAATGGACCCTTAAACTTTTGATCCAGCTTTGTTTGATGTCTCTCCTCGTTTCTGAGCAAAACATAATCTTCAAACTTAAATCGACTAAATTTAGCTTTGTTCTTGTCAAATCGTACTTTTTCGAAAAAAGCGTTTTTTGGCATATTTTCTTTCCCCATTTTTCTTACAAAATTAATAATATCTTTACTATTTTCTTCAACAATAGGTAACATATTAAGGGGCCTTGCCTCTTTACCAATTAACAATTCTAAGGGGCTAGATTTGGTTTGCGATTAACGTTACAATTAATAGCAATTTGTATTTAACCTAAAGCATCTTGCCAGGATCTTTGGCTACTTTCAAATGCGGTTAACATGCGTTTTAACAAACTCATAACACGTTCTACCTGCCCATTTGCGCGACTTGCGCCTGTTGCTATTAGGTGTAATTCTATTTTTTTGCATAGAACAAAAATCGCTAAAATTCGATCCAGTGAAGGATCTACCCTGATCTGCAATGATACGTGCCGGAACACCAAAAATTGATATTGCCGACTTTACAGCATCTATACAACTTTCGCAATTAATATTTATGATGTGGTATAAATGAACAAATTTAATAAACGTGTCTACTTGAACTATGACATATTCTTTTTGGTCCTTTTTGCCACTCAGTTTACCGAATGTCTACCTTGGGTATGGGGTGAAGCTCAATTGGTAACTTTCCAGATGGCGGCTTGGTCAATTTACAAGTTATACAATTGTCCACGAATTTACAAACATATTTCGCCATATTCTCAAACCAATAAAATTCGTACATTTTGTCCAACGTTTTTTCCCAACCAAGATGTACAATTGCCTCATGGACGTGATTCACTACAGACCACCTAAAGGATCTAGGAACTACTGGGAGACACCTAGTTTTACCATTTTTTTGGATTTATCGAAAAAGCATTTTCGAGCGAATTTCGTAAGTGTTGGCCACACTTTCCCCAAGCTCATTGTTTTGGATTTTCAAAATGATTGATGATGTCTCTGAATCTCTTTGTTGTTCTGCAAGGATCCAATGGTCAGTTATTTCAGCCAAAAGAACACGCCGATGGACTCTTGGAGTAAGATCAATTTTATTTCTCGTGGCCTTTAAGGAATTACAATCGGTAAAAACTGTAAAATGTCTGCCATACATATAATGTCGGAAATGCTTCATCGAGTTAAATACGGCCAATGTTTCGAGCTCGGAAGAATGGTACCCAGACTCTGCAGACGATGTTTGTTTACTAAAATACTCCATAACACAGGGCTTATTATCAATTTTATGAAGGAGAATAGCTCCACAACCATTCATACTGGCATCAGTATGAAATTCGATTGGATACTGAGTATCAAATATCACTAGCACAGGCTCATCTGTTAATGTTTTGATAACCGATTGACGTATTTACTCATGTTCTGATCCCCATTGGAATACTTTGTTTTTACATGTAAGACCATACAACGGTTTCATTATTTCAAAGAAGTTTGGTACGAATTGCCGAAAATATGCAGCCAGGCCTATAAACTGTCTTACTTGGGTAACGGACCGTGGAGGAGGTAAATTACACAGTGCTCGTATTTTACGTGGATTGGGCCGAATTTCGCCATCCTTTTTAATAAACCCAAGATACTCTACACTTGATATAAGGAATGAACAATTAGTCACATTAAATGAAAACCCAGCCTGTGATAGGATTTCCAATACTGTTCTCAATCTGTCGAAAGGTTCTTCTTTTGTCTGTGCAGTAATCAAAATAATCATCCATATAAACGATAGCAAAGGAATGGGCAAGGTCAGCTAACGCTTTCATAATCGGACGTTGAAACACAGAGGGTGCATTTTTTTAAGCCGAAAGGCATAGTTAACGAGAGCAACAGTCGCGCAAAACGCGACAGTGGGATACCCTTCGACCTATGTTCCCGTGTAGTTTTATTTGTTAAATTCATACACATATACATATGCACATGCTTTGAAATTAATCCCGACAGATGGCGCTCGCGCTTCGCGCTCGCCCGCCTATCTTGTTAGCTGACAGAAGCACTTGGTTTTATGCTCATACTTTCTTAAATAACTTCTGTGATTATTGTCTGATCGGATTGTAATTTGGAGACTACGTAGATATTTCATTCAGCTTAGTATATGTTAAAGTCAGAAAGTCGCATCTTTTATACAGCGCTTACAAATTGAGTTCAAAAATTAAATTATTGATTTTTGGGGCGGTGGGCGTGGCACCTAACATTTGAAATAAACTTGATCAGCTTATAGTACACAGGAGTCTTCCTGCCAAATTTGGTAACTCTAGCTTTTATAATAGCTGAGATCTGTCCGTTCACACAGACAGACAGACAGACAGACAGACAGACAGACATGGCTCAATCGACTCGGTTTGTGATCCTGAGCAAGAATATATAATTAAATTT
The DNA here is from genome assembly GCA_018903715.1 of Zaprionus davidi. NCBI lineage: Eukaryota > Metazoa > Arthropoda > Insecta > Diptera > Drosophilidae > Zaprionus > Zaprionus davidi. Next base: position 15,377 of record JAEIGL010000098.1, on the reverse strand, counting down.
TTAGGCGATGGAATTTTGAGCTCATCATGTTTATTGAAGAGCCAGTGTCAACTATGCATCTATATCTGTGGTTATTGAACATGATCTCTATGTATTGGTGGGTTCCCAGGCTTGTATTGGAAAATTTTCAGCTTGTTGATATTGCTGATCTGTAAACATTTCTGTTTGGGTATTCTGTAATTGATCTTCGTGGAACTGTTCGTCGTTATTATTGTAGTGGTCAGTTTCGTTATCGTAATCTAATTCGTACTGGTGATGACTTTCATCTGTCTGCATACGTGACTGTCCGCTGTCTTCTTTAGAACGCTTATTCGGCACTCTCGGTTGTTGGCGGGGCTGATTGTAGTTTCGGGTGTCGTTTTGACGGTCATGAAGTAAGTTTCTTCTGAACTCGTTATATAAATGTCTGTTTTGATCAAATTGCTGCTGTCTGGTCGGAGGAGTTTGTTTAAAAGGGGGTTGATTGTTTACGTTAGTGTTTTGGATCTGCGTGGGATTTGTTAATGGAATAAAGGGGCGAACGAATGGTTGATTAGGGTGAGTGTTTTTGTTTTGATTAATGTTTGAATTATTCTGGGTGTTAGGTGCATTAGAGTCTTCGTATAGACCTTCTTCTTGGGCGACTTGTCTTAACTTTGAAACGGTTGAAATGTCATACCTCGCTAAGGTCATGAACATCCTATCAGGGAGTGAGCGTCGAATTGTATTTTTAATAGTAGTTGCCATTGCTTGTGTATAAACCGTTGTATTATTTCGGTCATCTTCTAATGCTAACTTATTTATAATAACAGTTGACTTATCTTCTAATTGCTCACAGAATAGACGTAAGTTACCTTTAAAGGGTGTGCAATACAATCTTCTTAGTAGTTCCTCCAGGGGCGTCTGGGTCTTGAATTCCGTGATTAGGGCGTCTTTTAAAGTTGTCCATTCCATGTTGGGAAATTTTTTCCGCATCTCCGACAATTTGAAGTTCGATTGCTTCAAATATGATTGTCTTCTGTAAATTGTCGTTTGAAGGGTATAAGTTCAACAGGTATTCGATACGTCTGATGAACGAGCTGAGACTGCATGGGTTTCCAGAGAATTGTGGTACTTGGCGTATTTGCCGAAGTAGTTGAGACAGACTTTCCGCTGTTAACGCCATCTTAGATTTATTTATAAAACGTTGTTTAAACAATGATTTTTAGTCGTTGTTTAGTTTATGTTTTTATTCGCAGACTGCTACGGTATGTCGAGACTTATGCCTTAAGCGAACTGCACTAGTTTAAACTTTTTATTGTCTTATAAATTGTAGCTGTCGCACTTTTGGGCTACTGTTTTTGTTCACAGACCGCTACGGTATGTCGAGACTTATGTCTATGTGAACTGCACTGTGCACCTTGATTTTTATTAATTTTATTACACCTTAGTGGCGGTCTCACTTAACGAAGCGGGCCACAAAGTTAGGTATTTAAATTAACTCCGATCACACAGTTTCTTGTGCGGATACCGATTTTAGTGACTTTAACGAACCGAATCACTTTGTTGCGGCCAATTCGCGGGTACAATCAGAAAAGGTTACTTGGTCGTACAAGTTTCCTCTTTTCACTAGATTGTCAAAGGATAACGAGTTTTACTAGGACTTTTTACGGTATCCTACCGGCTGCGCCAATTAAATTTTTAGGCGATGGAATTTATTAAGAAAAATTATACTTTATTGTTTCGCCAGAGATTAGATATAACTACTTGACAAATTTATTTTTTCGGCCCAGCAAACCTCTTTACAGAGAATTAACATAAACCTTTAAGTTCTGTTTTACATTACATCTTTTTACATGAAGCTTGTTACCGTTAAGCGGTTGGTATCTTGGGAGAATTAAGCTTTTGAAAAGTGAAGCTTGTATTTGGGTGTATAGGAATCTGGTGAAAACCACTAGCCATATCCAGGCATGAAAATAACTTTGCCCCACGTAACCTACAGATTTGGTCGTTAATTAGCGGTAAGGGATACTTTTCATACAAGGTATTGGTATTTAACTCGCGATAATCTATGCAAAGTCTATCCGAGCCATTTTTCTTTTTGACTAAAAGCATTGGACTTGCAAAAGGGGAGCAGCTGGAGCGGATAATATTCGATGCCAATAATTCCCTAATTTTGTCTCTTACTATTCCTTTTTCCTCGATACTAAGTCGATAGGCCGCCTTTGCACAGTCTTATTAGGATCAATCAATCGAATTTCCAACTCTCCAGTTGTGACTCGGCTTTTCGGAAACCCATTTGTAAATGCGTTTTGAAAATTCGCTTAGAATTTCGAATAAAGTTGAATTTTCCACACCTCACAGCTCGGTATCAATATTGGTAAGGCTGACATAATTATTCAAAGCAGATAGGGTGTACACAGATTTTGTCTTATATAATTCAAAAGTATCTATTGTTATCTTTACACCAAAATTCTGAGTTAAAATTTCTCGGCCGATTATAATATCATAATTTACTGTTAAGAACGACGTGAAAAAGTACTTCAAGAGAATAACCACTGATTATAACATTAGACAATATTAGCATAGTACTTGTCACAGAACTCTTTCCTATTCCCTTTAAAACTACAATATTATTGATTCGTGTGCCGGAAAGTCTATGAGACACAAACTCTTTTATCAGCAAACACTCGGCTTCAGAATCAATTGGGTAGGCCACCTGGCACAAGTTTAAACATACCTAATTTACGCAAGCATACCGAAGTTCAAATCTAGCGTCAGACACTCTGCATTTTATTAAACTTTGTATGCTAACAGAATTTGTTTACAATGCAGCTTTGCCGATGAGCCAAGGAAATTTTCATGTATTAATTATTTCTTATTTTATTTTTGTTTATTTATTTTATTCTAATAAACTAAAAGAAAATAAAAAAAATGTTCATTACTTTATTTTCATATGAAACTCAATCAAATTATAATAGCTTTAAATGATAGTGATTATTTATAAATAAAGTTAAGTATTTTTATATTATTTAGCACCCATCAAAAAAACGCGAACTAATGCGTTCTTCAATGCCGTCACTCTTTCTTTATTTTGTCTGTTATGACTTTGCAAGTTCAGTAAAATGCCAATTGGATGTTTCCTCTCAATATTTTGCAATTACAATAGAATGCTAGAAAATAACCGAATGTTTTGAATGGACGAGTGGGACGCCCATACATACATGATGTTTGCCTATCCACATATACGTATTGACGTCCCACTTCAACACACATTATTTCACGAATATATAAGATAATTACTTGCAAGTTACAAAGTAAAAAATAAAAGATTTTAAAGTTCAATTAAGAACAATTACTTTATTGGTTTAAATCCAATTTACAACTGGCACTCTAGGCTGTCCATGACAAGCTGTGAGTCTTAGCTGTGAGCTGCGGTGCCCTTGGTGGCAGAGGATCGACGTCGGCTTCGCTGCTTCCAATAGGCCACGATATCGGCTGATGTCTTCTTGGTCGAATTGTTGCAGTCTTCTTGGAATCACAAGCATTGGTGGGAGCGGAAGCAGTTGCCAAACAGATTCTTAGAATTCAGCTTGGCAGCTCGGCGCGTGCAGGAAATTATGCAGACGCTGAGCAGATTGGAACTTGCGTACTGGAGTTCATTATTCTAAATTGTAACATTTTAGTTAACTCTTCCCCCTCTAATTTATGCTTGTCCTTAAGCGGTCTCTAGAAGTAGGGAATGTGTTTGAACTGAGGTAGCTGATATTGTCCCTCGGTCGTAGATCGCAGGTTGATGGTGCGAGGATCGCTGTGACTTTTGTGTCCATTCGAGGCGTGGGTCCTAATTCAATGTTATGCTCTTTTGACTTTGACTATAGGTGTGTAAGCCCGGGATGAGAATCAGAGCAATCCCAAAGAGTGTCAGCAGAGTTATACTGTTAACCGTTTAATGGGTTTTTATACGCATCAGCTGTCCAGTGTTATTTATGTGCAAAGCTTCCAGTGCTTCAAGTGATAGGACCTTAAGTCTTTCATTTTCCTCAGCTGTAAACTGCACAAGAGGAGCTGCAGGGGTTAAGACTGTAGATTCCAAGTTGCTGAACCGCTTGTTGTCGATAATCATCGAGTCGTTTGAAAGTTGAACAAGGTAAGTTCCCTCTAGGTCAACTTCTCCTATTTTAGATAAGTGGTCGGCATTGCTAAAACTACACAGCGCTTTCTTTCCCTGAACTAACTTTGGAATACAATTTGAATTACTTATATTAACAATTTTTTTCTTATCTCATATTTTAATATAGTTTAATGTTTTACAAGTTTGTGGAATGTCATAGGTGAGATTTTTAAAGACAAAGATTTCTTGAAAGTTTAAGTCTATAATTGAATTGTTTTTTTACTATGAGCTTTATATTAACGTCTTGGTATTGTATTTCTTCTAAATTTGGAATCTTAACAATATACAAAAGTGTTGTTTTATTGTGTAAAATTGAGACATCGGAAAACTCCATTATTTCTTCCGTTGACAGGGGTGGCATGTTATTTCTTTTAAAAATGTTCTCGATTTCAATTAACTCATCTTCATTTAATACAAGTGTGTTAACTACATTTAGTCGTGCCCTGTGAATGGCGTATTTAATGTTAATAATTTCTTCTTTTAGAAGTCTAATCTGATTGTACAAACTGATAGCTATCTCAATACTAACTGAACTGCTTTTATGAATAGTGAGTTTATTTATTCTTTCTTCTAACTGTTTTTTAATAATGACCGGTTGGTTAGTGTTGTCAATAAGTTTATCCAAGTTCTGCTCTATCATAACCAGATCATCATGATCTGGACTACGCGTTATGTACTTCCAATCTGACCCTAGCCAATTTAAAGACCTAGTTTTCCGAGTTTTGGGAAAGGCTGTAATTGTTTGGAAAGTGTGAATAGTTGTATTTATCCCATGTTGAAGGGTAGCGTATAATGGACTGCGTTTAAGACTTTTTTCCGTATGTTCATGTAAAATGTCTAAAGCGGTTTGGATTTGGTCGAGGAATGAGGTGTATTAGTTTGGTCGTTGAAATTTGTAATTTTCCGATCCCCTTGGTTATTGTCAGTATCTGTGCATTCGTGTAGTTCGTAAGGTTCATCGTTCCACCAACATCGTTCGTAATCCATAGTAATATCATGAAAAATTTTAGATTTTGATATGGCTTTTATGTACTGTTTTTCCCGACACTGTTATTATTTTTGTGTGCTTGTTTTCTTTAACTGTTTCTTTCCTATATCTTGGGGAAAGCTTGAAACCTAGTCTAGTGTTTATTCATACGAATATTTCTTCTCTCGTTGATAATTACGTATTTCGTTTTTGTTTTCATTATGGTTTGTCGGGCCGGTTTTCTGTTTATTTTTAAGTCTTTCAATGTTATCTTGTCTGGCCGTTTCGTATTGGTACGAGTCTGTTGTCACTCTCCTGCCGCAGAATACTTCTAGTGGTCGTTTCTTTGTAACCGAGTGAAAACTATAATTGTACTCGTAAACTGCCCTTTCTAAAATGTTTTTTCGTTGTCCATAACGATATGTTTAGGGACTCCGAAATAGAATATAATATTGTGGAAAGGGGTTCTGATGTCCTCTATCGCTTTTGAATTTATAATTCGAGCTTTCGCTAATTTAGAAAACTTGTCTATTGTAGTGAGTACTAAGTGTCGTTCGGTAGATAGCCGAGTAGTTAGAGTGGCGGACGCATGCGGGAGAGTGCGTGTGTTCAACTCCCGGTTGAGGCGGGTGCGAATTTTCATTTATTAATTATTTTATTTTGTTTATTTATTTTATTCTAATAAACTAAAAGAAAAGTTACAGTCAGACAAATTAAATTATTTTATTTTGTCCGTTATGACTGCATGTGCAGTAAGATTTCAATTGGATGTTCCCTATTTTGTTTTGCTCTCAATCTTTTGCAATTATAATGCTAGAAAATAACAGAGATCATAAGCCCTTGTAAAGTTATGAATGTGCGAGTGGGACGCCCATACATACATGTCTGCATATCCGAATGTATGTATTGGCATCCCACTTGAACATACATTGTTGTGTACCGACGAAAGAAAACTAACAACTTAAAAATCGCCTACCGCCGTCGCCCCTCTTTATATGTTTTTGAGCTTTTAATTTATTTAAAAAAATTATGAAAAACAATCGGGTCACACTCCACTTAGCCACTAAACATCTCTCGCAGTCGTCGAAAATGGTGAGATACTTGACAAAACGACAAAACGCAATATGCATTCTTAGCTCGTGCCAAAAAAATTAAGAAGCACATGTAATGATATTTTGTACGCGCTGGAAATGCATACTTATACCTATTGCCTACGGTATACTATGATAACACAGGCCCACAAAAAATAAAAAGTTTCATGATCTGGGTAAGCGGCATATGCAGTTATATGTATTTTGGGTCACTGAATCCGAATCCGAGGTCAGAATTTCGCCATCACGTCTGGACTTCGACATAACCTCACAAAACTGAAAAACCTTAAAATATCCCCCAAAAGATATAGAATCCTGATCTGAGCATACGATATATGTTTTATCATGTAATTTGTCCTTCTTAGTCCTTTGAATGCGAAGTCAAAATTTACGTAGCACGTCTGAGTTTCGACTTAACCTTAAAAAAAACTCGAAAAATTTTGGAACCCCAAAAAATAATGGGGGTCATGATCGGGTCATGCGATATATGTTTTCTATATGTTTTTAGACCTTCGAATCCGAATCCAATGTCAAAACCAGCCTATCACGAATAAATTTCAATCTAACCTAAAAATTTTTGAAAAACTTCCAAAATTTTTACATTTTTTAATATTGGATTAGGGTGTATTCAAATTTAATATAAAAATAGCTTTCTTTTCCAATATACCCCCTTTTGAGCATTATTTTATCAGTATTCTGAATAGGTTCATATGAGTACTGATTTATTACGTCAAAACTGTATTTTAACTAATCAAAAATATAAACTAAATACGTAATTCCACATATTAGCATAAATGCAGTAATAAATTATCAAAAAATTAAAAATTTTGGAAATTTTTCAAAAATTTTTTAGGTTAGGTTGAAATGCAGACGTGATTGGCTGATTTTGATATTGGATTCGGTTTTGGAAGGTCTAAAAACATATAGAAACATATTTCGCATGACCCGATCATAAGCCCCCATTATTTTTTGGGGTTCCAAAAATTTTTCGAGCTTTTTGAGGTTAAGTCGAAACTCAGACGTGCTACGTAAATTTTGACTTCGTATTCGGAATAAGAAGGACAAAATACATGATAAAACATATATTGCATGCTCAGATCAGGATTCTATATCTTTTGGGGGATATTTTAAGGTTTTTCAGTTTTGTGAGGTTATGTCGAAGTCCAGACGTGATGGCGAAATTCTGACCTCGGATTCGGATTCAGTGACCCAAAATACATATAACTGCATATGCCGCTTACCCAGATCATGAAACTTTTTTTTTTTTGTGGGCCTGTGTAATCCATGGCCTTATATAGTCAGCACCTGACTGTAGCGTTCGTATTTTTTAATTTTATTTAGCACGCATCAAAAAAACGGGAGCTAATGCGTTCTTCAATGCCGTCAGGCTTTCCGTATTTTGTCTGTTAAGACTTTGCATATTCAGTAAGATTCCAATTGGATGTTTCCTATTTTGTCTTGCTCACAATCTTTTGCAGTTAGAATGCTAGACAATAACGGAGATCATTAGCACTTATAAAATTATGAATGTGCGAGTGGGATGCCCACTTGTCGTCCGACTTCAATATACATTATTTTATGTTGAGTTTTTTATCTTAACAATAGATGCTTTGGGAATGGCATGGAAATGGTTGGCCGGCTCACCGGATCACCATGACGAAGAAATAATTATCAACAAAATAAATGAACAACTCGAGAATAAAATGATAAATAAATGATAGAATTAAACAATTAAGCTTAATAACGAACAATATAATTAAGTCCACGTCAGAAAATCAAAATTTTATAGACCAGAACTCTACGATCGTCATAGCAAATGACGTGTACAAGACAAAGATGATGACGTACGCCGAAGCTGTACCCCCAGTGCTTCAACTCCAAGCACGAGAGAGCAAGGTAGAACAAGTCCTTTCGCTACAAATGCTAAAGAAATTCAATAACAACAATACCAAGGAGCTCGGGATGATAAGAGACGACAACACCAGGATAGCAAAAATCAACGTCTCGGGGTCAGGTACTCTGCTTTTGGCAGTCATTGCAGTAGTTGCCTGGATAGCAAAACAAAAGCTATCTCACAGGGGCCACCAGCTAAACAAGGAAGTCGAAACAACAGAAACAAGCCCTGCGCCCAACAGGGAGAAGTTGCACAACAACCGATTGCACAACAAACGACAGCCCAGCAAGAACAGGCACATTGACGACGGCAGTGCATCCACCACGTCCGCTGCATCAGCAGAATGTCTGCACTGACGAAGTCGTGAGAACGCCAACAACATCGGAAACCATCCGCGACAACGGCGCAGCTACAGCGGCAGCACAAAGCTACAGCGGCAGCAACGGCTTCGGCGACATCAGCGACGTCGGCAGAGAATAGGTCTAATTAATAATTGTAAAACTTACTCAAAATTAGTTCCAAAATAAACATCAATAAAACGCGAGGTGTTTTTTCTTAATTAAAAGTATTAAAATATCTTTTAATTCATATAATTCGTTTTTTTTACACTTCTTAACCTTTTTTCCCTGCGCCGGCGAGCCTGAGTGGCGACATTGCCCAGGCAAAGTGTATATAAGACTCGGTGCCGACTAACGAGGGAGTCAGTCGTGTCCGGACCCTCAAGTAGTCAACATCGTCGACATACATTAATACCCTGTATACATCCTTGGTGAACTTATTAAAAGGATCGTTTCCTGACAATAAGACACGGTGGGGGAATACCGAACAGTGAATCGAGATCGTGAACAAGTAAAAAAGGATTACTAACCGCGAGAAAATATTCGTTGCACGTCATGGGTGAAACATTTTTTAAGGATTATTTCCAAAAAAAACAATGTGAACATAAAACTTGGTGTCGAATACCGAACAGTGAATCAAGATCGGACAAGAAAACATTTAGCATCGTGAACAAGTCAGTGAACTATTTACCGCAAAAATACAGTGACACACGGCACACATACTTCGTGAACACTTTTTTTTCTGTGTGTACAGCTATAGTATTTTTTGATCGTCCAATAAAAGTGAAACAAATAAAAGTGAACTTGACCAACATGGGAACACGCTGGATCGCTTTCCGTTGGAAGAGTAAGCAAGAGGATGGAGCTAGAGGCTAGTCTAGGCAACGCAGCTACTCCGGAGCTGAAACAACCTGGAGCATGCTCACACGACACCTCGCCGGCGCCGGTGGAAGACGACTCCGATCCCCATACGGAGTGTGGAAGTTCGACGGCCAGCGAATCCTTCGAGGAGCGCTACTAGCCGACACATCCCACAGCGGCATTCCCATCCGGTAGTAGGACCAGCGAACCGGGCCACACATGGATAGCCCCATACGAGCTTGCCGATCGAGTACGGAAATGGGGCGTAGCCTTCAACGGCGATGCTACAGATCCGTGGGGATTTATCGAACAGCTGGAAGAGAAGTCAGCATTTGACGGCATCGACCCCAACAATTACCACAAACGGTAGCGAACGTGCTGACGGGCCAAGCTGAGGATTGGTTTAGAGTCAACACCCTTAACCAAGTCACCTGGGAGGAGTTCAAGCAGGAGTTCATGGAGTTCTTCCTCCCCCCTCGTTATTTTCAACGACTCGAGGACGACATCAGGAGCCGAAGTGAACGATTCGGGACTACATACTGGCACTACGGCTAATGATGCGACGTGCCAAGTACATCAAGGGGCTGGAGCTAGATCGGATCTACGATAACATGATGCCGGAGTATCAGCTTTTCACCCGCCGTCACGAGTTTGAAACGCTGGCACAGCTGAGCAAACTCGTAACCAAGTACGAGACCATGGGACAAACCAGTTTGATCGGAGGAGAGAGAGCCCGAAGCCACAGAACCCTCCAGTGATGAACAGCGCAACAACAACAGCACTGACCCCCACAGCAGCGACAGCCACTCTACACACAACACCCACAAGTTACCTCTCGGGAGCTTGAGGGTATTATGGAAGGGTGAAGGCTCTGTATTTTTTTCGGACATATCCAGTTCGTGGCGATTTTGAGGGTTGATGTTGTTTTTGGCGTAGCGACACCTTTATGCGTTGTTGCTGCACCTGGTATGTACGGTATTTTGTCCACACAAAAATCGTGGCGATTTTGAGAGCCGATGTTGTTTTTGGCGAAGACTGGGTAGACATGTATGGCATGTGATAGGGTCGGGGGGTATAGGGTAACTCCTCCCCCCCAGTTCGAAACGATGGCCATAGCGAGGATATAAATGGAGCGACAGTAGTAGAATGTTGCCAAGTTGGGTCATCCAATAGCGGGTGATTTGTAAGCTGTTTCGATGGCTTCTATGTGCAGTCTGTCCAGGTTCTGTTCAACTCATCTTTCTTACGCCACATGAGATGCTTCTTGTCAGGGTATTATAAGCTTATACACAAAATTATTTTAAATCGCCGAAGAATCAACTGTGTATTTTTGGTATTTGTAGGCCATGGATTTTAAAAACATTCATGGTCTATTGTGTTTGTCGGAACGGAAAAGTGCGTAGCAGGCAGAAGAAGGCATCTCCGACCCCATAAACTATATATATTCTGAATCAGTATCAGTAGCCGAGTCGATTGAGCCATGTCTGTCTGTCCATCTGTCCGTCTGTCTGTCTGTATGAGCACCTGGATCTCAGAAACTATAAGAGCTAGAGTCATCAAATTTTGTGACAACATACGTATATATTGCAGTGTCTCAAAGTTTTTATTTCAATTGTATGGTAATAGAATTGGTTCACAATGCAGCTTTGCCGACGGGCCAAGGAGTGAGGCAATGGCCGAGTGATTAGAGTGGCGGACGGCTGCGAGAGAGTGCGAGTGTTCAACACCCGGTTGAGGCGGGTGCCAATTTTCATTTATTAGTTATTTCTTATTTTATTTTGTTTACTTATTTTTTTATTCTAATATACTAAATGAAAAGTTACAGTGAAATTAATTAAATTTCAATAATAATATGATAATCCATGGCCTTGTACAATCAGCACCTGACTGTAGCGTTAGTATTTTTATATTACAATCTTATTGATATTATTAGAAACGTTTTACTTTGAAATTTGAACATAGTTTAATATGATTAATATTGTTTTGGAAGGTAATATATATTTTGTTAAGAGGTGTGTCGATTATCTGTGTTTCATTATGATTTGCCGGATTTTAGATTTATGTAATTTTTTATTTTTTGCATATGTCAGGGTTGTACCATGATCAAGTAACACTCTGTGCATGGAGAATCTTGGAATCAAGACCAATATTTCGTCGTGTTCTTTAGTTAAATTTTGTTGTTTGCGAGTGTCAAGTATTATCCTGTAAATTTCAGTAAGGGTGGAATGTAACCGTTCAACAGGTGAATTGCTTGAAGACATTAAGAATGAAGTTAAACGAAGTACAATGTTGAATTGTAAAGAGAATTTCCTGAATATGTCTTTTGAAAATTATGTTCCTTGGTCATATATTATTTTCTTCGGTATCCCAAATAGGCTGATAAAATATTTTAGTGATTTAATTACGTTCTGTTTAAGATGGGGTATTCTGATGCAAATTTAGAAAACTTGTCTATTATAGTAAGGTTGTACTTGTTATTAATGGTGTATATGTCAATATGAACTATATCTAAGGGTTTTGAAGGAATTTCGGGCATTATAAATGCGATTTTTTGAGGTTGTCAGTCATACTTAAGTTTTAAACAAGTTTTGCATTTTTTTATATGTTTTTCATATGTGGGAAAAAATATTCTCTTTTTAATAACATTATCACGCTTATTATTCTCTTTTTATCTGTAGCAATGTTTCATCGAAGCCCCTATGGTTATCGTTAAGGTGTTAGGCAAGACTCATCTTGTTTTGATCAGTATTGTTGCTTATTTCTGGGAGAAATGACAAGCATCTTATCATTTTGAACTTGGAACCGTGGGAAAAATAGATGGCAAAAGCTCTTTCTATTATTTTAAAAATTTGATCGTCTGCAAATACGGCGCAGGTTCTATGCGGCTTCAAAGTTTGTTTAAGTATATTTGCAGTTTCGTTAAAATTGAACGATGGTTTACGGTATTCCATTCTGATCTTATGTTTGGTAGTCTGACCATCCAATTTAAAAATGAGTTGTATATTTAAATCGTTACGAGGTTTTTCGGATATTGGGCATTTAAAATTAGTTTTTGGAAGCGATTCGTTATGATTGAAGCTAGCGTCTGCTCGACTAAGTGCGTCGGCAATTATGTTATGACACCCTTTTTTATATATTACTTCAAAATCATACTCCAAAAATTGTAGCAGCCATGGAACGATTTTGGAATTCGGTTCTGTAAAGTTCATAAGCCAAATTAATGGTTTATGATCAGTTACGAGGGTAAATTTATTTCCAAACTGTCGTTTTGTAATGTTCCCTGTGACAGCACACCTCCCAATGCAAAGTTACTTGCGTCCGTAGTCAGAATAAATTTTTTTAAAAACTCGGGGTATTGGAGGAGTGGATCATTGGAAAGTAAAGTCTTACAAAAGTCGAAGGTTTTAAGGAATTCGTCATCTATAGTAATGGGTTTCCTACCTTTTAATTGTTCGGTCAGGGGTTTAGTAGTTCGTGAGAAATCTTTTATGAACTTTCTATAATACCCCAAAAGTCCGAGAAAAGATTTGATAGCTTTCCTGTTTTTGGTACAAAAAGTGAAGTGGGGTAATGAAAATTATTGGGCGGGTAAATTAAGTTAATGGGGCGTGACGACGGGGGTTAGGAAAAAAGGATCCTAATTAGCATAATTAATGGGTTTTTATGTATATTTGTAGGTGATAAAATAGGGTCGGAAGTGTTAAAGGTTGACAGGTGAGCATGTGAAACTGAGCATGCATTATCGTGTTTGCATGCGCACGTGTTAGAGGGTGGATGTGCGTGTTCGGTATTAAAGGTTGAGAGGTGAGCATGCATGATCGTGTTTGCATGCTCGTGTTTGCATGCTCGTGTTTGCATGCGCACGTGTTAGAGAGTGAATGTGTGTAGGCAGGCGTCAGGGCACAAACGCGTGTCTCATGGTATCTTAATGATATTTGAGCCCGGAAGACCCTAATTCAACAAGTTAATGTGTGCGTTGTCCCTTTTGTGAGGTTAAACAGCTATCACCACAACATATTAATTATGTATGTCAATAATAGTTTTGTGTGTGTTTTTTTTTTTTTTTCAAGGCCGAAAACAATACCAAGTTACAGGCGGCGTTCCGCAAGGATCGGTTCTTTGACCGCTCCTGTGGAACATAGTATATGATGGGGTATTACGGCTACCACTGAGGGATGAGGTTAAGATCATCGGATGATATTGCTGATGATATTGCTGATGATATTGCCGTAATACCGTCCTCAGTGTCGTACACAAGTGTACGGTCACTCAGGTATCTACCGACAATGCTGAGCAAGTACTGAGGCGTGTTGAGGTTACGCAGCGCCTGCATGATATGATGCCAACTCACCGAGTTAAAGGCATTTTTTATATTATAGAGCAGTACTTCTTCTGGCCTCCTCGCCACCTATCTCCTGCTATTCCTTCTTCAGCAATCTGTTTGACCCTACTAATCGCGTCTACGTATTCCTCCTAAAACCCTATTGGTCGTTCGATAGACCACCTACTTCTTCTACAAAAGTGCTAAGCTACTACCTTTTCTAGCATTTTCCCCATTGTGTCAATCATACAGAGAGGTCTGTATGAACTAGCCTCGCCTGGCCTTTTGGTATGAGTTCCAGTCTCTGTCTTTTCCAGATTTCCGGAAAAGTCCCTGTCTGTATACATTCTGTGTATATTTCTGCGAATAAGGTGAGGTTCGCGTCTACCGCTAACTTCAGCAGCTTGTTGTACTGCATCTAGTCCCGGCGCCTTGTTATTTGGAAAGGTACTCGCTATCTTTAATACCTCTCCTATCCCTACTTCTTGTCGGAATCTACCTACCCCATCAGTCAAAACATCTGCATCTGCAGGTTCAGTATAGTCATCCCCCTGTGTTGGGAAGAGGGTATCAACTATTGTGCGCAAGAGTTGAGGACTGGCCGGAGCGTTTGCTCGCTGTCCTCTTATCTTGCTCATTACTGCCTTATATGCCCCACCCCAAGGGTTGGTGTTCATACCAGAACGCTTCCATCTTGGGCCACCTTTGGATTTCTTCGCCATGGAGGCGTCACAGGCAGAAGTCAATAGGTTGGAAATTGATGTTGACGTTGATGACGTTTTGCTGTTCTGTGATGAGGTATCTAAGGACGCTCTCATCCAGAGTGTCTTCTTCCAACCATTGATTACTCTTTCCTGGGTGCTTCTGCTCCGGTGTCTATCTACCCTCATTAATATGGCTCTATGGTCACTATGAGTGTAGATATCACTTACTTGCCAAGAGATCAGTCTACTTATTTTGGAGCTGGCGAAGGATATGTCAACGATTGACGTCCTGCCATTTCGTTCAAAGGTGCTTTTGTTGCCTGTGTTAAGCAGCACCGCATCTAATAAGGAGAAGGCTGTAATTACTGCCTGGCCTCTGACATTTGTGAGGCGGCAACCCCATTCGGCAGCCCAGGCATTAAAGTTTCCGCCAACGATGTTTGGATGACTACTTATAGCATGGTTCCGTATGATATCTAAAGTCCTATCGTAGTCGTGCATTTCTAAGCTCGGTGGCAAGTAGCAGCTATAGAAATATATACCGGCTATTTTTGCCCTAGCGAAATGCGCTTCAGTGGTCAGCGGCTTATCGTCAATGGGCTTGCTTCCACAGGCCCAGATCGCCGCTTTACCAGTTTTGTCACTAACCCAGTTTGCTGTAGCTAGGTTTTTGTATTATTCACTCATTAGAATAACGTCTATGCCAACTTCAAAGCAGGTTTGCAGGCGCCAGTGCACAGATGCGTATGACTCATGGTATCTTATTGATATTTGACAGTTCGGGAGACCCTAGTTTGTGAGGTTAACTGTGTCGGTGAACATAAAAACGATTGTTATGTCCTCAAGCGTACTAATTGATCGTCAGCACATAGTTAATCTTGAAATGTGTAAACAGCTACCAACAACAACAACAACAGTTAAACAGCTAAACAGCAACAACAGCTAAACAATAACAACAGCTAAACAACAACAACAGCTAAACAACAACACCTAAACTGTAACAACAGCTAAACAGCAACAGCTAAACAGTTAAACAGCAACTGCTAAACAGCAACAACAGTTAAAGAAC
>JAEIGL010000063.1:0-85558 GCA_018903715.1 Zaprionus davidi | reverse complement strand
AATAAACCTGAATAGGGTGAAAGAAAACGTTAAAAATTAAGTGCATTTAGATAGATCTGCTAGGCAGATCAGTAGGGTGTGTACGCTTCAGCCTTCTTCTTGCCCGTAAGCCCCGTGTGCGCCTTTCTCTTAAAAGCTTACGGGCCAATTGGTTTGGATGGCTTCCAAGTTTATTTAAGTAAGCGGCTGCTTGACGGTTGATGATATCGCCAATTTTGGGTATTTGAAGTTCAGCTTCTATATCCCTATTGCGTATGTACCAAGGTGCACCAGTTATTTTTCGCAAGATTTGGGACTGCACCACACGAATCTTGTTTAGGTGCGTCTTTGCAGCTATGCCGTAAACTTGGATTCCATATTTCCAGATGGGAGCTAGGATGACTTTATATATTTTGGCTTTGTTTTTGAGCGATAATTTGTTGTGAGGCTTGAGTAACCAACTCATGTTGTTCGCTTTAGTTTTAAGCCGCCGAGCTACATCCGAAACGTGGTGCCGAAAGGTCAGCCTTTTGTCCAGAGTGACACCAAGGTATTTATGGGCGTCGGAGTGGGTTAGTAATTCTCCGTGTAGAAACACACCAGGCGAAGTGCCTTTCCTTAAGGTGTAGGTCACAGAGACACACTTGTCTGGGTTTATCGATATATTCCAGCGGCAAGCCCAATTTTCGAATTTCTTGAGATAGAGCTGGAGAACATCTGTGGCTGCATAAACGCATTTGTCTCTTGCCAAGATTGCTGTATCATCTGCGAAGGTAGCTACTAGCAAATCATTGGGGTCTGTGTTCGACAATTTGACAGCTGATGGCATATCGTATGTGTATAGGCTGTACAGTATTGGCCCTAATACGCTACCCTGAGGTACGCCAGCTCTAAATTCACTACCCTTGAACTCAAATCAGGGTATCACTAAATTTACCTCGCGGATCATGACCGTGAGACGACGTCGTTCTCGGTAAACGGCGGCAAATACGAGTTTTGTCGTCTACCGTTCGGCTTGTGGAATGCAAGCAGCATTTTTCAAAGAGCCTTAGACGATGTACTAAGAGAACAAATTGGGAAAATATGTTACGTCTATGTAGATGACGTAATAATTTTCTCAGAAAATGAGGCCGACCATGTCCGCCATATCGATACGGTGTTAAAATGCCTAATCGATGCCAATATGAGAGTAAGCCAGGAGAAAACTAGGTTCTTTAAAGAGAGTGTAGAATACCTCGGCTTTATTGTCAGTAAGGACGGAACTAAATCCGATCCGGAAAAGGTGAAGGCCATTCAGGAGTACCCTGAACCAGATAGCATTTACAAGGTTAGGTCTTTCCTTGGTTTAGCCAGCTACTACAGACTCTTCATCAAAGACTTTGCTGCCATAGCCCGCCCGATCACAGATATCCTAAAAGGGGAAACTGGTTCGGTGAGTAAACACGTGTCTAAAAAAATTCCTGTTGAGTTTAATGAAACTCAACGCAACGCGTTCCAAAGGTTGGGAAACATACTAGCATCCGAGGATGTTATACTCAAATACCCCGACTTTAAAAAGCCTTTTGACCTTACTACAGACGCTTCGGCAAGTGGTATCGGTGCAGTCCTATCCCAGGAGGGCAGGCCAATCACCATGATATCGCGTACCCTTAAACAGCCCGAGCAAAACTACGCCACAAACGAAAGGGAATTGCTGGCGATTGTATGGGCCCTAGGTAAGTTGCAGAACTTCCTGTACGGCTCTAGGGAAATTAATATATTCACCGACCATCAACACCTCACTTTCGCTGTTGCCGACAGGAACACGAATGCCAAGATAAAGAGGTGGAAATCTTACATAGACCAGCATAATGCCAAGGTTTTCTACAAACCTGGCAAAGAAAATTTCGTGGCAGACGCCCTCTCTAGGCAGAATTTGAATGCCCTACAAAACGAACCCCAATCAGACGCTGCGACCATTCACAGTGAGCTCTCCCTGACCTACACGGTCGAGACCACGGACAAACCGTTAAATTGCTTCAAGAACCAGAATAAGGAGGCAGCACGTTTTCCGCTCAAACGGAACCTGGTGCTCTTTCGAAGCAAATCTCGCCACTTGATTAGCTTTACTGATAAAAGTTGGCTATTAAAAACACTTAAGGAAGTGGTAAATCCTGACGTCGTGAACGCTATTCACTGCGACTTGCCCACTGATGCAGTGACCTCATGTGAGTTTGAAAACCACTTGCTCAATTCAAAACCTGCTGTTTGAAGAACCTGAGTCACTTCAGACTTAATTGTCTTAAGTTCATCTATGCATGCAGCACCAGTTAACATATCATCGACATAAAAGTCGGACCGAATAACTTTAGAAGATCTAGGGAGAGATCCTCTTACGGCTTCACTCAACCTCTTTAAACACCTGATGGCCAGAAAAGGGGCTGGACCAGTACCACAAGTCACGGTGTTGAGCTTAGATAATCTCAAGGATTCAGATGGATCTCGTCTCCACACTATTAATTGGAATGGCCTATCAGCTTCATTCACCATTACTTGGCGGTACATCTTTTTGACATCAGCTGTCAAAGCGAAATTATGTAACCTGAAGCGAAGAAGAGTTGAGTACAACTCTTCTTGAATTGTAGGCCTCACCATCAGAATTTCGTTAAGAGACACGTGTGTTGACGTCTTACAGGATGCGACAAACACCACACGGAGTTTTGTTGAAGTACTCTCAGGTCTCAGAACGTACTGATGGGGAATAACGTAGTGCGGAGTAGACGTAACATCTATGTCCGATGGTGACATATGACCTAAGGCGAGATACTCTTCCATAAATTCGAGATACATTTTCTTCAAGCCTTGGTCACGAGTTAGTCTTTTTTTCGAGCGACAAGAAACGCCGTTTTGCAACCTCGAACGAGTTGCCTAAAACGTTTGGGTCTGATTTAAACGGCAATCCAACTTCAAGCGACCCGAGGGCAAAATCTGAGTAGTCTTCCTGTAGTGGTCTTCACAGAGCTGTTGCTCTGGCGATCATATTTTCCTAGTAGATGGCATTTCCTCTAGTGACCAAAACTTCTGCAGTGTGTTATCTATCGAGACAAGCAATTCTTCTTGGCAACTTAATGTTAACGAGGTACCTTGGGGAGCTGGACTCTTTGGAGCATATTTTCCAGCTACAACCCAGCCAAGAAGGGTTTTTTGCAGAATCGGATACTCCGGACCTTGCTTTATTTGAACGACGGACAACAACTCGAAAAAGGACTCTGCACCAATCAAGATATCAATCTGTTGAGGTTTGTAAAAGTATGGGTCAGCTAATGGTAGGTTCTTTGGGATTTTCCAGTCGCTGACGTTGACTGACTGGTGTTGGTGACACCCAGAAATACCAAAAATCAAACGAGAACTCACTACCAGTTATTCGCGACTTCACCACCGTATGTATTTTACTCTTGACTTGAGAATTGGCTGCGCCAATACCAAGCAAGTTTATACATGACTCTTCTTTGCGGATCTGTAAGCGTTGAGCCAAATCTTCAGTTACGAAGTTAGTTTGTGACCCAGAGTCAAGAAGTGCTCGGGCCAAAATGTAATTTCCACTTTTTTACGATCGACGTTGCAAGAATTACCCTTTCCAACGCTGACGCATGTATAGAATGTGTAGTGGAAGGGTGATCTTGACTTGGAGGAGGAGAAATATTCTCTAAAGATGGTGTTAGCGCTAAGCTATTTTCAGTCACTGAGTATCTATGCAATAATTGATAATGCGAGCGACCACAAACTCGACAATTTTATACCCTTCGACCATTGAAAATGGTCAAAAAAGAGTATACTAACTTTGTGCAAATGTATGTAACAGGCAGAAGGAGGCGTCGGAGACCCATAAAATATATATATTCTTGCTCAGGATCACAAGCCGAGTCGATTGAGCCATGTCTGTCTGTCTGTCCGTCTGTCCGTCTGTCTGTGTGAACGCACAGATCTCAGCTATTATAAAAGCTAGAGTTACCAAACTTGGCAATTTTTTTTTTTTAAAAAAAGATGATTTTTTTTTTAAATTTTGGGGGCCCCCCCCCCCCCCCCCACAAATCAATAATTTAATTTTGAAAGACTCAATTTGTACTAAAGCGGTAATTTTTTTTTTTATGTTTGGGGCCCCCCCCCCCGCCCCCGTAAATCAATAATTTAATTTTTAAACCAATTTGATACAGCCTTATAATTTGGCATAAACTAAGCTGATTGAAATATCTACGTATTCACCAAATTACAATCCGATCGGACAATAAACAATGAAGTAATTTAAGAAAGTATGAGCATAAAACCAAGTGCTTGTGTCAGCCAATACAAGGGAGGCGGGCGAGCGCGAAGCGCGAGCGCCATCTATCGTGAATAATTTTAAGGCATTATAACTAATAAGACAGCAGCTAAAAAGTCACACACATGCCAAAAGTAAACAATGTGCATTCTATCTCCATCTATCGCCATCTGTCGTGAATAATTTTAAAGCATTATAACTAATAAGAAAGCAGCTAAAAAGTCACATATATGCTATCTCTCTTTTCGGTTTTTGTCTGTGATGATCTTGCAAGGTTAATATGATTCCTATTGAATGTTGCAATGTTTTGTTTTTCTTACGATATTTGGCAATTAGAATGCTAGAACATAGCGGCGATCATAGGCGCTTATAAAATAGTGCATGTTGGAGTGGGACACGTATATATACATGTATGCATATGCAAATCCAATTATGTGCATCCCACTCCAACATATCAGAATTGGCTTTGCTGTTGTTTACGAACAAAGACAAGTAAGAAGTCATAGTTTTAACGCTTATTGTCCATCTCCTTTTTCTAAACAAACTGCCGTCTCTTGGCGTTTGCCTTTCTTCTTATTCTAAACATACAGCAGCTACTTTCTCACAGATTCCTTCACACTGTCGCTTTGTGTATATTCGATTGCCTACTGCGGCGAAACCATGTGCACATCAGGAATGTTTTTTACAGCCTTCTTATTAAAACATCTAACATCTTAAACGTTTTAATTATTTTATGCAAAAATAAAAAAATTCTTTTCATTAACCACAACACCATCCCTGTCATCCGCTACCCTGCCACCGCTGTCATCGGTCTATTACATATGTATATACATTTTCGGTTGGCAGAAAGTAATAATACTCTTCCACACTATGTGTAGCTGTTATAATTTTTTTTAAATACATTGTTTTACATAAATATCTTTTAATTCAATAAAATTGAAACCGTATTAACGGGGTTACATACATTGCATGCGTGCATAGCTGACGCAAAAATGAACATAATTGCAAACCAAATTGTATGACGTCACAAAACTGCAATCCCCTAATTGCGTCACAAACTTTACAAACTGCGATTAATGCAAGTATGCAAATTTCGAGTATCGCACATTGAATTTATATTGGAAATGCATATAAATACTCTTAAAATATTTTTTTCACAATTTTAAATTAAAAATTGGGTTTTCTATACTAAGGTCAATACTTTATTAAAAAAGAAAATGTTCGCGCTCAATAAAGAACGCCGTTATTTTTCTTTGAATTAAACAAAAAGTGGGCAGGGCTGACATGCTAAAAATCAGTTTGCAGCTTGCGATTGGCGTGGTCGGTGTGTTTTTTTATCGTCGATTCTCGATTGCCGATTGCCGTATTAATATTAAAAACGTTAAATTTAATTGTGAAAAAGTGGAAAGAAGAATAAGATATTAAGTAGCACACCTTAAGTGCATAGTTTTTATCTAATTCAAGTTAAATTAAATAATTTCTTAACTTTTTTAATATTTTGACCGCGTGTGTATGTGAGTGCAAGTGAATAGGAACATTGTTTTTGTAAAAGAAATTGCGCGCGGCACTGCATGCCTTACGCATTTTCGCAAAATACGTTACATTGTGTATGTACGTATGTTTGCATGAATGACTCTGTAGAGTGTGCACGTTTTCTTATAAATATCGGTATCGGTTCGCGATTAAATTACAAATAATAAGTTGCTGCAATTTTATCGCAAGTTACTTTCATTTTCATTTTAATTGTATCTGTATTTTGTATTAAATTATATTTTATTTGTATAACAATATAATAATATTGTTATGCAAAATATAATACAATATTATATTTTTCTTATATAATAATATTGTAATATATAATACAATATTATATTTTAAATTACATTTTCTTATATAATAATATTGTAATATATAATACAATATTATATTTTAAATTACATTTTATTTATTTTTTTCTTAATAATTAAATATTCTTTGTACGTAAATAATATAATTATTATTTTAATTATTGGTAATTAAAATAATAATTTTATTATTTTTTGTGTAGTATTATTCTTTGTTTTAATTTATATACACATACATATTTATTTTATTTTTGCAATGCCAAGACTTAATAGAAGCACACCTGACAGTAGGTCTCAGAGACAAAGACTTAGAAATCACATAAATAGATCAAATGTTGACTTTATTGAACAGGAGCGACTTAGTAATGCCGCATCACAAAGGGAACGAAGACTGAACCTTGAAATAGTTGAAACTGACAGAGTAACGGACAGACAACGTCGTCAAATTCGCAGAGCAGGCTCTGATTATAGGGAAAACGAACGGGGACAGGACCATGCTCGACGCTCTTCTCGTCGAAGCAATCCGGCGATTAGAGAGCAAGAGCAAGTTGAGAACACTTCGCGTCGATCGAGCCGCCGACAAGACCCTGTTTATAGGGCAAACGAACGGGGACAGGACCATGCTCGACGCTCTTCTCGTCGAAGCAATCCGGCGATTAGAGAGCAAGAGCAAGTTGAGAACACTTCGCGTCGATCGAGCCGCCGACAAGACCCTGTTTATAGGGCAAACGAACGGGGACAGGACAATGCTCGACGCTCTTCTCGTCGAAGAAATCCGGCGATTAGAGAGCAAGAGCAAGTTGAGAACACTTCGCGTCGATCGAGCCGCCGACAAGACCCTGTTTATAGGGCAAACGAACGGGGACAGGACCATGCTCGACGCTCTTCTCGTCGAAGAAATCCGGCGATTAGAGAGCAAGAGCAAGATGAGAACACTTCGCGTCGATCAAGCCGCCGACAAGACCCTGTTTATAGGGCAAACGAACGGCGACAGGACAATGCTCGACGCTCTTCTCGCCGAAGAAATCCGGCGATTAGAGAGCAAGAGCAAGTTGAGAACACTTCGCGTCGATCGAGCCGACGACAAGACCCTGTTTATAGGGCAAGCGAACAAACACAAGACCGACTAAGGCGCGCTAGCCAGCGCCAGGACTTAGAAAGACGATTATTAGAGAGAGAAATAGATAGGAGACAGCGATCTCAAATTAGAGATAATCCTATTAGGAGGATTATTGAACAGGCTTGGGACACAGGGGCAAGAAGAAGTGCTCATATCAGAGCGAGACAAGCTGCATTCGATGCCAATAGGAGTTTGTCACAAAGAGTTAGTCAGTATAGGAATAATGAGAATAATAAAATAGCTGAGAATAGGAGAAATGCCTCCCGTAACAGAGTAGAGCGTGCGAGTACCCTGCCAGAAGATAGGGAGAGTTCGATTAGCACAGGTTTAGATAGCCTTATAGCCACCTTTAATAAAATAATTAAACAGGGCCCCGACCAGGTTTGCATATGCTGTAAAGGTTTGTGGTTTCCACATCAAGTGGACAAAATCATAAAAAGTCATAGAGGAAAAGTGTAGTGAGGCAGATAGTGTAGATATTTTGTATCTTTCCTCTATGTTTCCACCTCACAACAATAGGTTTACTTTTTGTAAAACATGCAGCCGTAGTATTAAATCTGGTAAAAAACCAAAGGCTTCCATAACAAATGGGCTAGATTTTCCTGAGCTTCCAGAATGCTTAAAAGGTTTAACGCCTTTAGAGGAAAGGCTGATTTCCCCCCGCCTTCCTTTTATGATCATTAAGTCTCTTGGGTATGGACGTCAAAGTGCCATTAAAGGAGCTGTGATCAACGTGCCAATTCCAGTTGCAAATGTTGTAACTTCCCTTCCAAGGGCATTTAATGAAGCCGAAGTAGTTCAGATTCACCTTAAGCGTAGGATGGCATATAACCATGATTTCATGGCTGAAACCATAAGGCCTTCTAAAATTGTTGATGCACTTCGGTATCTGGTCAATACGGAGCTTTATAGGAAGCACCAAGTTACTGTTAATGAACAGTGGTTGTCATCCTACTCTTCCGAGACAGTGCCATTTGTTGCGTCAACAGAAGATAGGGACATTGTTTCTCAATTGTTAGAAAGAGCTGGTCAAGGAAATCAGCAAGATAATTTAGAAGAAGAGGTAGAGCTTAATCCAGGTGGTCAGGAAACTTTCATAGAAAATGTCCCTATTGAGAACATTAATGTTCCGAGAATTGCTATAGCTCCAGGAGAGGGTCAACGACCTCTGGACATGATTGCAGATTATGATTCAGAGGAGCTAGCTTTTCCCACAATATTTGCAGGCATTAAAAGGAAATGTCAGGAAAGTTTTACACCCATAGTTAGGTCAGAGCTTAGGAATTTTGATAGAAGAGGTTGTAGAACTGACAAATTATTTCACAACTTTAAAAAGTTAGAAATGATTAGCATTAGGAACAGCACATCAATTTGCTTACGTAAGCACTCCGCCACTC
Source organism: Zaprionus davidi (assembly GCA_018903715.1). Taxonomy (NCBI): domain Eukaryota; kingdom Metazoa; phylum Arthropoda; class Insecta; order Diptera; family Drosophilidae; genus Zaprionus; species Zaprionus davidi. Next base: position 76,921 of record JAEIGL010000063.1, on the reverse strand, counting down.
AAGGCATTTCGGCTGCTGATGTGCGTAATGATGAAACATTAAATAGGTTAATACTTCACGATGATGGCTATAGGATCTTAAAGGGTATTCGCACGTCTCCAGCTCATTGGGAGGACGAGAAAAAAAAGTGATGGCTATGATTAGGCAGGTATGGCTTCTAACTTTTTTTATTACTTTTTCCGCAGCGGAAACTAGGTGGCCGGAGCTTTTAGTCTTGCTATGTAAAAATGTAGACAAGCTAGAAGTATCCGAAGAAGAAGCGTCAAACTTGGGTTTTAATGAGAAAGCTCGTCTCATTAGAGCAGACCCAGTGACCTGTGCTAGATATTTTGATTTTCGATATAGACAGGTCTTAAAACTGATGAAAAAGGAAGGCGGTGTCTTTGGATGTCACAAGGTCATCAAATTTTATTGGCGAGTGGAGTTTCGGCAAAGAGGCTCTCCACATATTCATGGCATGTTCTAGCTGAAAGATGCCCCCAAGCTCGACTTAAAGAATGAGTCCACATTTTAGCCTGTCAAGTCCTTTATTGATCAGTTTATCACAACTGATTCTAGTTGCCCGGACGTTGCTCCATATTTGGAGTATCAACTTCATAGTCACGGGCACTCTTGCAGGAGGGAAAATAGATCAAAACAAATTTGTAGATTCGGTATTCCATACCCACCCATGCCTCAAACAGAAATTCTTCTCCCATTAGACGAAAATGCTCCAAATTTACCCGAGCATCGTAGAAATTTCGAAAAAATTCAATGTCTCCTCGACTTCCCATTTGATCGTGAAAGCGTAGATAACCTTAACGATTTTCAAAACTTTTTGTCCCACGATTAGCCTTAGTTACGAGGGCTATATTAATGCTATAAGATCAAGCATAAAGAAACCAAAAGTTTTTTTGAAGCGATCTTTTTCAGCGATCAAGCTTAACGCTTACAATAAGCACCTCTTTTTGTTGCAGCGAGCAAATATGGATATTCAGTTTATTTTAGACCCGTATGCTTGCTGCAGTTACGTCGTTAATTATATTAACAAGTCCCAGAGAGGCATCTCAATGCTGGTGCGTGAGGCAATCAATGAGATTAATGATAGTAATAATGTAACTATTAAGCAAAAGTTACAACATTTAGGAAACAAATTTATTTCTGGCACTGAGATATCCGCTCAGGAAGCCGTCTACTGCTGTTTAGGTATGCATTTGTCCGCCAGCAGTTGTGCCAGTGTGTATATCAACACACATGTTCCAGAAAAACGGGTCAGAATGCTGAGATCTAGACAGCAACTTCAAAATCTACCCGAAGACTCTAGGGAAATTTTTCACTTAGGCCTTCTAGATCACTATAGCGCCCAGATGCTCTAGAGAGCTTATGTCAAGCCGATTTTGCAGCTTTTTATAGCTATAGCAAATCGGAACGTGGAACTCGCCAAGAAAATACGGATGAAATTGAAGACGATTTGCCGAGGGTTTCCGAATCAGTAGTTTACGCTCTCCGCGATAATAGTGGCTTCATCAGAAAGAGGCTCACTGGGTGTATTATTAGGTATAGGAGATTTAATGTCAACACAGAAACAAGTGACTATTTCAGAGAGCTAAAAATGCTTTATGCCCCATGGCGAGATGAGCATTTAGATTTAGTCACACATGACTGTGAATTGTTCTATAGACAGAATCAGGAGTTAGTAGAAAACAATCGCAGGAAATATAATGTACTAGATGATAGGGAACTAGAAGATGCTCTGAGCCACTTAAGGCAAGAAGCTGAAAATAAGGAAAATCGGGCAGAAGAACAGGATGTAGTAGATGATGGCTTCAGAGTTTTAGGATTGCCTGAAATAGATCCACAACTAAATGTATTAAATGTGGATGGAAATATTGAGACGAATGAGGAAGATAGTAAGTAACGTCCGTTTAATCAAGTTTCCACCCTTAGTTTCACAAGAGAGCTTAGCTAATATAGTTAGATCCCTTAATTTAAAGCAGAAGCCATATTTCACCCATGTCTTGCACAATGTCAAAAACAATTCAGTCTATCATGAATTTGTTGGAGGCGGTGCCGGAGTCAGAAAGAGCCGACTTATTTCAGCAATTTTTCAAGATTATATCAAGGCTGGTCATTTAGATGCAGCTAGGAAACAAAGAATATTAGAAGAAGTTAAGGGTTTCAAAACGTCCGCTACACAGGTACTCTGTACCTCTCTCCTCCTTAAAACTACTGCCAAGATGACGGTCAATGTAGACACAGGAGATGGGTTAGTAAACGGGGCATCAGGTGTGTTGATGCAAATAGATTTCAATACATCCAACACTCCTAACATTTTATGGATGAAATTCACAGAACAAAGTGTAGGAGAAATTACGCGTTCAAAGTGTACACATCATACAGAACCTTTATGGACTCCAATTCAGAAAATTGTTCGCAGTTTTCAATATTCAAATAACGCACAAGTTAATATTGACCGTAGGCAGTTTCCCATTGTGCCTGCTGAAGGCATCACTATTCACAAGAGTCAGGGAGTCCATGCTAATTCCAGAATGCAGCGTGCTGCATTATACGTAGGCAGTAGTTTTAAGGAGGAGAGCAACTACTGCTTTAGGATTGTTCATCATTGGGAACTTTGTTCCTCCTAAGCCGCCTCAAAGTAGCGATAAAGTAAAAGCTCAATTAGACAAATTACGGACTGAAAAATTATTACGTACTCATTACGATTATTTAGTAAACAGTTCTGCCCTCAACATTTTCTTCCATAATACTCAGAGCCTGAATTCGCATCTCGAAGATATTCGATCGGACAGGTTGATGCTTCAGTCATCAATATTATGCTTCGTGGAGTCTTCCATTTCAAATGAAAATGTTGAGATACCTGGATTCACAATTGCTGTGCAACTGGAATCTATGAGACCGTTGACTGGTCTTCTAGTATACATAAAGAATGAGCTTGTAGGTAGAGTTTCCCATACTTTTAGCGGTAGAAAAACAATTGGCTCACTTGTGTTTGAGTTTGGCATTTTTAGGTACAACGCCACAAGTTTTCTGGTAGTATATAAAAGTCCAGACTATTCTCTGACCGTATTTAAAACCGAATTTGAGGAATTATTTCGGCAATTTACTCAATTAGGTGAATTAGGTGATAGGTTGATTGTGTTAGGAGATTTTAATTTATGTCTTAAAACCTTTAATATGTGTAGGAGCATATACAATTCTTTGATTAGCAAAGGATTTAGGAGTTTGTTAGATTTGAAAACGTCCACTACAAATATGGATATACATATTGATTGGCCGTTTTCAAATATTAGTGATAAAAATATAAGCGCTAGCCCATTTGAAGTTGTTCATAGTCATCACAATGGTATTTCAGTCAGCCTTCAGGATATAGATGGTATAGATGAGCAAAATTTTGATTAGTTTAGTGGTTAGGTAGGTAGTATTAGGGTTATAAGGTGTTAGGATGTTTGTAATTAGGAGTTCGGTTAGGTAGGCAAAATGTAAATATGTATGTATATATTATTAATATAAATAAGTAGTTTAAGTATATAAGTTTAAGTTTAATCCATGAAATGGATTTAAAATAATTCGTTTATAATTTTATTTTTCTTTTTTTATTAATTATTTTAATTTCTTGTATTTTCCTGCATATGAAGTGCTTTCTTCTTAAAACTTTTTATTTTTTTGGGGAACGTTGGAGTTGGTTGTACTCAGCTCAAGTCGACTCGTAGGTCCACAAAACTATATATTGTTGACCCCATTATAATTTTAATGGCCTCCCCGTGATGTTCCCTGGGTACTAATCATATATACATACACATAATTAAATTTATTTATAAGTAACGAATTCGAGCGGCGAAAATAGATAATATAAGCAGGTTATTAAATTTAGTATGAAAGCCGTTTATTATATCTATTAGAGTAGAGTGTATCAAACAGTTAGATACTTTCTACGGTAACATAGGTCGAAGGGTATCCTACTGTCGAGTGCGCTCGACTGTTGCTCTCGTTTAGATTTGCATTTTACAACAGTGTGACCCTTTTTTAGACAATTTATGCATAACGATGTGGACTTTACAAACTCAAATCTCTGCATGACGGAGAGACGAGTGAACGGACTACAAGTTTCTATTAAATGGTCATTTGAATTGCAGTAACTGCAGGTCTGATTGGTGCTAGTTGAAGAGCAGCCAAAGGAACTTTGATTATGCTGCCTGTTTGGAACTACTTTTTCCGATTTTGGCTTTGTCGATTCTTCAGCAGTTAGATTCTGGTATCGACGGTTCAATACCCTTTCAAAATCGGACCACCAAGGTAAATTGTCATAATCTAGCTGCTCTTCCCATTTTTGTTTGGTCACATGATCTACTCTATTTAATACTAAATGAATCAGCATTGCATTCGCTATTTTAGTGTCATCGCCTATCGATAACAATGAATCATATATAGATGACACAGTATCGATTAGGCTTCTAAGAGAAGATGCAGATTGCTGATTCATTTTAGGAAGACTAAACAATGATGAGATATTGTTCATAAAGATAGGGCATTCGTTATCGTAGACTTTCCTTAGGCTTTCCACAGCCTTTTCATAGTTGCTCTCGGTGACTTGGAATGCCTTAATCGTTCCCAAGGCATCACCAGAGAGACAGGAGATCAGATGGTTGAACTTTTCGATAGCAGGAATGCTCTTATCATTATGAACAAGAGTCTCGAATAATCCCATAAAACTCTTAAACTCAGAATAATTGCCACTAAATTTAGGTAATGCCAAATTAGGGAGTCGAGCTCGAGTTGGTGCCATCGGAGCCGAAACCTTTTCTTTTGGTTAGCTCGATGACTTCACGACTGAAAGAAGCGACATAATTATCGCTTTGGTCGTGATTGACACTTCCTCCAACTCGGCTCCAAACTCATCGTTTTCATCAAGGCTTTCAATATGTTCTTGAAGTCCGGTTGCCTTGCCAATAGCTTCAGACAAAAGTTGAAGCCTGCACTCAAGCTCCGAGACGTCTAGTGGTATAGTACCAGTTTCTAGACGCTGTTCTACCCGGCGAATGCTCTTGACATATACTCGTAGCCTTTTTCTAAGGTCGTCAATAGTCGGACGACTCACTTTTGGCTTTTCTTGTTCCATTTTAATGGACGAAAACGAGAAAGTATATGTTTTTTTTTTGTATAATACAATAAACGACGAAAACAATTATACTTGAATAATTGTAGAAGCACCAGTTATCAAAAATAATTCGATGCAAGTGATACCGAAAAAGAGTTATACCCGACCAAAGGTAGAGTATGCGTATCACTTGCCGTTTTGAGTTCAAGCGCGAGTTACCACTGGGTGTACCCATTGCACTCTGGACAGCAGCAATACTGATTATAATGAGATCGACATTCAACGTCACAAAAAAGGCTTCTTTCGCGGAAACACGGAGCAGAACAGCAACGTTACACATACACACACACATACACACATACATATACATGTAAGGTTATTATTAAAAAGAGTTTATTATAATGGTTCAAATCGATTCAGTTAGGTTAATTAATTACAAAATAATGGCGTTAAAACTTCAGTATTCTTTACGACTTAATGTTTGGCAACTTTACAACTTAAATGCGGTTTGTTCAACTGTCAACTTTATGCGCGAGACCACCGAGTACGACTCTCTTTTGCTTCTCTCTTCTGGCAACACTCTTCGGTTCGCAGGCATGCCAACTGTCCTCTATTGGTGGGGTTGCCAACTTGCATCAACGTATACCATCTTACATTCGGCCCTCCTGATCTTCCTCATCCGTCCCGGATGACAAAATATCCTCGTTTTCGGCTACATATTTCCACAACTTCATATTATCGCAGCTTGTTGCAGTAATATTTGGTCCCTCGGTGCTTATTGATGCCTTCTTCACATCATAGCGACCGTTTCTCTTAACCTTTATGACAGCATAAGGACCAAGATATTCGCTAGCCAGTTTTCGGCCTGCAACAAATTGAGTTCGCTTTATAGCGACCAAGTCGCCCAACTTGTATATCTGCTCCGTACGACGCTTCTTGTCGTAGTGCATCTTGTAATTCTTCTGTGCCTCTTCAATATTATGTTTTGCTTCTATGCGCAGCTGCTGTCGCTCTTCGTTGAACTTCTCGACCAACTCCTGCTGCAGCATGTCTAGCAAACGATCGTCCACCTTCGTACACATCTTCGTCCCGAACATTATCTCGAACGGCGTTGACAGCGTTGTCGAATGTACATGCGAGTTACTTGCCATCTGTACACGTGGCACATACTTGTACCACTTAGCAGGTTCGTCTGAAGACAGCTTCGCAAGAATGTCAATTATGCAGCGATTGACCCTCTCGACTTGACCGTTGCCTCTTGCAACTCCGGTTGTTGTGCAAATCTGCTCCACCATGTTGACCTCCAGAAACTCTTTGTAAGCGTTTGATTTAAACGCCGATCCTCTATCGCTTACTATACGGGCAGGAAATCCGAATACGCTTGCCCATTCTTTTAGCTTCTTCACAACTTCATCTTGTCCTGTCGACTTCACAGGATACAGCCACACGAATTTGGAGAATCCATCAACCACTGCAAAGATGTACTTGTACATCTTAGAAGTCATATCCATCGGTCCAAGATGGTCTACATGCAGCGTTTGCAGGGGAACATCACCTTTTCCTATACAGTGTAAACGTCCTTCTTGTTTGCCCAATTTTTTACTGTGTATTATACAAACAATACAATTAGAAATATACTTTGAAACTTTTCCCTCTAAATGCGAGATAAAGTATTGCTGCTTTATGTTATGCATTGTTTTACGTGCGGCGAAGTGACCAGAGTCATGAGCGTTTTTAATGACATCACGCTCCATAATCTTGGGGACAACTAGAAGTTCGCAACCATCAACTTCTTTGAAGAGTAGTCCACCCTTGATCTTAAAATTCATATAAGGCCCATTCTGAAGCAACTGCAATACTGCTTTAACGTTATCGTCTTCTTGCTGCGCTTTTCGTAACCGAGCTGACAACTCAGTTGTGATTATTAAAACATCCTGTGGGTAACGACTAAGATGATCGACGTGCTTCATCCTTGCTCCTGCACGATGTTCCATATCTGGTGTGAAGCTTTTTATGTAGAGTACCCATTCCTCCACATCGCGCGGTATTTCGTCTTTACTTGTCGTCTGCTTAAATGCTGCGCAATCTGTAACCAATTTGAATCGAGTTCCCAACAAAAAATGGCGAAATTTCTTAAGAGCAAGGTATGCAGCCTTGATCTCCAATATATAACTGTGTTTTTTGGCCTCGGCTTCACTCGTCTTTTTGCTCCAGAAATACACGGGATGCATATGTCCTTCAAAACACTGCAGCAGCACAGCTCCTAGTCCGTCCTTGGAAGCGTCGGTATGTAGCTCTGTCTTTGCCTCCCTAGAGTATATGTGCAATACTGGCTCACTTGTTAACACATCCTTTAATCTTTCGATTGAGTCCTTTTCAGCTTCACCAATTATAAATACAGCGTTCTTCCTCAACAAATTCGTTAACGGGCGCGCTATCTCTGCATAACGCGGAATAAATTTTCGAAAAATCCAGTCAAACCCAGAAACGATTGGACGCCTTTTTATATCCTTTGGATAAGCAAATCGTCTTACAGCTGATGTTTTGTCTGCTCCAGGCCAAACTCGTCCGTTTGCCACTGTATGACCCAGGAAGTTTATACTCTGCTGTAGGAAACTGCATTTTTTCCATTTTATCCTTAAACCATACCTGGCTGCTGTTTCCAAAACTTGTCTGCTCTTCTGCATGCATACGTCTGCAGACTCTGCGAAAATAACTATGTCGTCCATATAAAGCTGCATCACTTCTTCATTAATAAGTTTTTGAAAAACATGGTTGACATATCTGATGAATGCAGCTGGCGAATTCTTAAATCCAAAAGGAGCCCTGTTAAATTCAAAAGTCCTTCTCGTGTGATGAAAGCCGTTAGGTGTCTGCTCTTTTCTTCGATGGGAACGTGAAAGAAACCATTTTCTAAATCCATAATCGTGAAAAATTTCGCTGCTTGCAGTTTGTCAAGAACATCTTCAATAAGTGGCACAGGAAACAAATCCTGAAGTACCATGCTGTTCAGCTTACGGTAATCGACGCATACCCTCAATGTTTGATCCTTCTTCTTCACCACGACCACTCGACTTGCTACGTTAGAAAATGATTCGCGTACAATTCCCATCTGCAACCATTCATTGATCTGATTCTTTACAGCTTCTGCTTCGTTCGGTGACAGACGACTGGGTGCTTGTCGAAACGGCACTATGTTACCATCTGGAACAATGTTCAGCATAATTGGACATTGCGCGTGATCCGCCTCTTGCAGCTGAAATGCATCTTCGATCATATCCTTCACTTCCTTCTGGTAATTTTTTGGCGCTGTAATGTTGTTATATTCTTCAAAAACGCTGTAAACTTCCATTGCATACTCATCTGTAGAACTATGGTCGTTCAGTACACGTTGAAATAAAAATCCGTTCGAATCAGCTATGAATTCAAACTTCCTTATAAAGTCGTAACCAAGTATCGCATTGCAGTCCATCTTGCAGTTTGACACAATCAAGAATTTCTGCTTCGTACGCAGCGTGTCGATTTCCACTTCGGCGTTGAAATATCCAATTGGCTTTGTGCTGGCGTTGCCCAGACCACGTAGCGTTGATGCGGTTTTAAAAATGTCCACATTCAACTTATCTGCGATGTTCTGCTTTACAATGGTTACATCGGAGCCAGTATCTACTAAGCACTCCACCTGTAAGCCACTTAAAAGAATTGTTTTAAGTCGATAACTATTTGAAATAACTCGAACTCGATCAGCGTTTGATGGACAACTGCGTGAAATATGCCCTTCCTCGTTGCAGCGGAAGCATTTTGTGGCAGATGTGCATTCCTTCCTTTTATGTTCTGACGAGCCGCAATTGAAACAGTATTCTTTCTTTTTCGGTTTTTCTGCGTCTGTTTTGTTTTGATTCCGGTGATTGTTGTTCTCGTTCTTTTGATGATTATCGTTTATCGGATAATTATCGTTTCTGTGAACTAGCTCATATGTTTCGTATTCCTCTTTAAGCTGCTTATACGTTTTGCATCGATACATAGCAAATTTGAATTCGCTTTTGATCTGCAATCCGTTAACAATGTGGCGAATTACTGCCGTCTCTTCTACTTCACCCATACTTGCAACTTTTTTCATGTTCAGCATGTACTCGTGAAAAGACTCCGTTTTTTTTTTTTTGCGATCTTTCAGCTGTTGGTGAATATCAGCACTGTTCCAACTGCATCGAAATTCATCAATTAATTTATGTTTCAACTCATTATAATTGTTTATATATTCCGATTCTAAAAGAGTTTTGCGGTGCCACACATTCTACCTCTAGCTTGCACGTATTTCTGTTTTTCATTTAGCCCATAGGCTTCGGCATTGTGTTCAAAAATTTCGAACCACTTGACAACTGGTATTGAAACACCATCAAAATCGTTGACCACTTTTTCAAAATTGTTTGCTGTAATTTTCACTTGGTTTTCACGCTGTTCATCCACCTCAACTTTGAGTGACAACAACTGCATAAGCTGCTGCATTTTGGCATTGAGGTCATAATTGTTCGCGGCCGTTAAGTCTCTTTTTGCGTTTTCTTGTTCCATTATCGTTTCTTCTTCGCTTTCGTCTATATACTGATTCTCATTTCTTGTACCGCTCATTCTTTCTTCTAACGCGTGTGCACTTCTCGTTTTTGGCATTTCTCGCGTTCGCTTTTATGTATGTATATGCGTGTTTAAATTTTCGACGTTCAGCAACGGTAAAACCACAATTTCACTGCGACTGTTCAGACAAAAAAATCCTTTGTCTTTTCACAACTGTTCAACTCAATAATCAAGAGTTCACTATCATACAAATGTTCAACTTTATCCACTTTTCAACGTATTGTATTAACCGATATGAATCAGAAACCGGCACGAGCCCCCAAATGTAAGGTTATTATTAAAAAGAGTTTATTATAATGGTTCAAATCGATTCAGTTAGGTTAATTAATTACAAAATAATGGCGTTAAAACTTCAGTATTCTTTACGACTTAATGTTTGGCAACTTTACAACTTAAATGCGGTTTGTTCAACTGTCAACTTTATGCGCGAGACCACCGACTACGACTCTCTTTTGCTTCTCTCTTCTGGCAACACTCTTCGGTTCGCAGGCATGCCAACTGTCCTCTATTGGTGGGGTTGCCAACTTGCATCAACGTATACCATCTTACATACATATATATAAAAGAGCTGTCTTAGAACAGCATACATACATATAATGAAGCATATACATATGCCAATAAAAACTCATTCCTATTGTGATGTTCATCGAGAGTACACGTGTTTTCTTCAAATAGTTTCGCTGACAAATATGTCTCTAATTAAAATATTGTTACCCTCCAAGCCACGGTTGGTAACTGGGGGAGCCAGACTCGTCATTGGACTAGAAGAAGAGCCGAGGACGAAGACCCCACGCAATGCAGATCGGGATAGTGTTAATAACAAAGAAAGTGTGTGATTTGATAAATAGTAAATTGAAATTTTGGCAATATAAAGTGCCGCCTAGCAACATACATACATATGTACGACATGTATATTAATACATAAATAAAGAGCCAACTAGGTTCACGGGTGAAACAGGCGTCTATGCCCACTCGTAACGTTCAATAAAGGGCCAACTAAGCTCACGGATTAAACAGGCGCCTATGTCCATCCGCAACGAAGTGTTCAATTAGCAATTGTATTGTTCGCCGTATTCTATTTGTACACACGCTATCCTCTATATGGCAGTGTGAGGTGCCGACTTCATATTGGTCGAATAGTTCGCTTACATTACGCTAGCTGATTTGAACATACATACAAAATGTACAAGTATATAAAACATGCGTATTAGTTTTAGTTTTCATCAGCAATAATTCCAATGAATTCAAGTCGATTCTGCAGTTCGAACGTCGCGACTGGTCTGGCGTCTAACCAGCATCGACGACGTCGCTGTCGCTGATAGCTAGAAGCTGTATACGTTCGTCCGATCACATGCATTACCCAAGTTCTGTTGCAGAGTTTGCAAAGGCAATAATTCTAGCGAAATCAATAATTCTGAAGAATTTTTTGGTGTTCATTTTGACTGTCGGCGCTCTGGCGCCTGGCTGGTCGTCGACGACGCCTTTCGACGTTTTTCGATCAAGCACTATCGCTACAACAGCATTTGCAACGGTAATAATTTCTGTGAATTTTTGCACCAAAGCAAAAAATTGTATGTCGGCAGTTCGTCCGCCAGTTCTGGCACCTACCACAGCGTCTACGACGCAATAGCCTGAGGTTATGTATATAAAGACAATGCTCAATTTCTTTGAGTCAGTCCACAATTGTCCTCTAGTGACACTGCATCTTCAAATCGGAAGTATTAATTGTGAAATATGCATAGTTCATAAAAAAAACTGAATATTGTCTTTATACAGATGCGATTTATCACGTTGTTGTTATTAATAATATATATAAAAGTACATATAAACATATAATAGACGTGAAAGCTGCGAAAAGGTGCACACAGACGTATGTACATACCCTGCTGATGAACCAACATGCATTAACAACTAGGAAGCGGAATAACGTAGCAGAGATATCCAATTCTAAAAGCCAAAACGAAATTCTTTGCCACCTACCACAACCAAACACAACAAATATTTTCTTGTAAGCATTAACTGTTAAGTACACTAAACACATACACTATAAAAAAACAAAAATATTACACACAAAATATAGCAAATTAATATATAATTCAAATTCAGCTTACAAATATTCAAAAGTCAAAATTAAATTCTTTGCCACTTACCACAACCAAACACAACAAATATTTTTAAGTATTAACTGTTAAGTACACTAAACACACACACTATACAAAAACAAAAATATTACACAAAATAAATAGTACAAGCAAATGAATATATGTAATTCAAAAGTTCATATCAAACAGCTTATAAATATTCATACAAAATATATATATATATATAATATTTTTTTTTTTGATACATACACATATATTGTTGCCACTTATACATATATTAATAAGTATACAAACATATATTTATTGCCTAATACACACAGTACAAATAGGATGTAATACATGTCAGCTAATCGAGAAAGAAACACACCCATAACGAGAAGCTTAGCTAGAGCAGCGGAAAGAGCAAGGGCGATTAGAGTTTTGCAGCCTCTAGAAATAGAAGTAGAAGAAAACATTCTTATACGAACTAAACAGACCACCATGACGTAAAGAACCAATAGAGACGTAATGGATGAACTTCAAATACCCGATGCAATTAAACTATTACCCACGTATGATGGAGACAAAGAATTACTAACAAAGTTTATTACAAGCGTAGAGCGAGTAATGAAGTTGGTCACCAACGTAGAAAAGACAGAATACGAAGAATTACTATTAGGAGTAATTAGAGATAAAATAGTTGGACAAGCAGACAGGACATTAATTAGGGAGAGAGTAAAACTGATAATTGATAATTTCGGGGAGTCAAGAAGTGAAGAACATTTATTGGACGACATTCGTGAAATCCCATGTGAAATCCCATCAAATTGTTATACCAAGAAATATCAGGCATACGATCAGCGATACTAGATATTTTAGAAAGAGAGGAACCAGACGATGAAATACGCAAAATAAAAGAAAATTCATATGAAAAGACTTGCGTACAGAAGTTCATAGCCGGACTGAAAAACCCGTTAAAATGGACGGTAAAAGCTCAAAATCCAAAAACATTAAGACAGGCAAATGAAATAGCAAAAGAGTTCAGAGATGAATATATGAGAGATACAGATAGGCAAACAGTTTAGTAAGTCGAAACAAAAAGATAATAATAAGTACAAACAAATGAACATGAACAAATAGCTATAAGTCACACACTTATTGTACTCAATTTCCATAAATTACACGAAAACAGAACACACAACACGAGTATATTACATTTATATATATAAGGACTAGTATATAAGGACTACTATACTAATGTTAATAATAATAATTATTCTTAGTACGAACACCTAATTATAAGTACACTAGCTACACCGCAATTCGTTCCGCCATGCGTTTCATCTCGCTGGCTGTCACTTCATTCTAGGAGGGGAGGAGTTACCACTGGGTGTACCCATTGCACTCTGGACAGCAGCAACACTGATTATAATGGGATCGACATTCAACGTCACAAAAAAGGCTTCTTTCGCGGAAACACGGAGCAGAACAGCAACGTTACACATACACACACATACACACATACATATACATATATATAAAAGAGCTGTCTTAGAACAGCATACATACATATAATGAAGCATATACATATGCCAATAAAAACTCATTCCTATTGTGATGTTCATCGAGAGTAGACGTGTTTTCTTCAAATAGTTTCGCTGACAAATATGTCTCTAATTAAAATATTGTTACCCTCCAAGCCACGATTGGTAACTGGGGCAGCCAGACTCGTCATTGGACTAGAAGAAGAGCCGAGGACGAAGACCCCACGCAATGCAGATCGGGATAGTGTTAATAACAAAGAAAGTGTGTGATTTGATAAATAGTAAATTGAAATTTTGGCAATATAAAGTGCCGCCTAGCAACATACATACATATGTACGACATGTATATTAATACATAAATAAAGAGCCAACTAGGTTCACGGGTGAAACAGGCGTCTATGCCCACTCGTAACGTTCAATAAAGGGCCAACTAAGCTCACGGATTAAACAGGCGCCTATGTCCATCCGCAACGAAGTGTTCAATTAGCAATTGTATTGTTCGCCGTATTCTATTTGTACACACGCTATCCTCTATATGGCAGTGTGAGGTGCCGACTTCATATTGGTCGAATAGTTCGCTTACATTACGCTAGCTGATTTGAACATACATACAAAATGTACAAGTATATAAAACATGCGTATTAGTTTTAGTTTTCATCAGCAATAATTCCAATGAATTCAAGTCGATTCTGCAGTTCGAACGTCGCGACTGGTCTGGCGTCTAACCAGCATCGACGACGTCGCTGTCGCTGATAGCTAGAAGCTGTATACGTTCGTCCGATCACATGCATTACCCAAGTTCTGTTGCAGAGTTTGCAAAGGCAATAATTCTAGCGAAATCAATAATTCTGAAGAATTTTTTGGTGTTCATTTTGACTGTCGGTCAACGCTCTGGCGCCTGGCTGGTCGTCGACGACGCCTTTCGACGTTTTTCGATCAAGCACTATCGCTACAACAGCATTTGCAACGGTAATAATTTCTGTGAATTTTTGCACCAAAGCAAAAAATTGTATGTCGGCAGTTCGTCCGCCAGTTCTGGCACCTACCACAGCGTCTACGACGCAATAGCCTGAGGTTATGTATATAAAGACAATGCTCAATTTCTTTGAGTCAGTCCACAATTGTCCTCTAGTGACACTGCATCTTCAAATCGGAAGTATTAATTGTGAAATATGCATAGTTCATAAAAAAAACAATGACAATATTGTCTTTATACAGATGCGATTTATCACGTCGTTGTTATTAATAATATATATAAAAGTACATATAAACATATAATAGACGTGAAAGCTGCGAAAAGGTGCACACAGACGTATGTACATACCCTGCTGATGAACCAACATGCATTAACAACTAGGAAGCGGAATAACGTAGCAGAGATATCCAATTCTAAAAGCCAAAACGAAATTCTTTGCCACCTACCACAACCAAACACAACAAATATTTTCTTGTAAGCATTAACTGTTAAGTACACTAAACACATACACTATAAAAAAACAAAAATATTACACACAAAATATAGCAAATTAATATATAATTCAAATTCAGCTTACAAATATTCAAAAGTCAAAATTAAATTCTTTGCCACTTACCACAACCAAACACAACAAATATTTTTAAGTATTAACTGTTAAGTACACTAAACACACACACTATACAAAAAAAAAATATTACACAAAAATAAATAGTACAAGCAAATGAATATATGTAATTCAAAAGTTCATATCAAACAGCTTATAAATATTCATACAAAATATATATATATATATAATATTTTTTTTTTTGATACATACACATATATTGTTGCCACTTATACATATATTAATAAGTATACAAACATATATTTATTGCCTAATACACACAGTACAAATAGGATGTAATACATGTCAGCTAATCGAGAAAGAAACACACCCATAACGAGAAGCTTAGCTAGAGCAGCGGAAAGAGCAAGGGCGATTAGAGTTTTGCAGCCTCTAGAAATAGAAGTAGAAGAAAACATTCTTATACGAACTAAACAGACCACCATGACGTAAAGAACCAATAGAGACGTAATGGATGAACTTCAAATACCCGATGCAATTAAACTATTACCCACGTATGATGGAGACAAAGAATTACTAACAAAGTTTATTACAAGCGTAGAGCGAGTAATGAAGTTGGTCACCAACGTAGAAAAGACAGAATACGAAGAATTACTATTAGGAGTAATTAGAGATAAAATAGTTGGACAAGCAGACAGGACATTAATTAGGGAGAGAGTAAAACTGATAATTGATAATTTCGGGGAGTCAAGAAGTGAAGAACATTTATTGGACGACATTCGTGAAATCCCATGTGAAGGGTTATCTATCAAATTGTTATACCAAGAAATATCAGGCATACGATCAGCGATACTAGATATTTTAGAAAGAGAGGAACCAGACGATGAAATACGCAAAATAAAAGAAAATTCATATGAAAAGACTTGCGTACAGAAGTTCATAGCCGGACTGAAAAACCCGTTAAAATGGACGGTAAAAGCTCAAAATCCAAAAACATTAAGACAGGCAAATGAAATAGCAAAAGAGTTCAGAGATGGATATATGAGAGATACAGATAGGCAAACAGTTTAGTAAGTCGAAACAAAAAGATAATAATAAGTACAAACAAATGAACATGAACAAATAGCTATAAGTCACACACTTATTGTACTCAATTTCCATAAATTACACGAAAACAGAACACACAACACGAGTATATTACATTTATATATATAAGGACTAGTATATAAGGACTACTATACTAATGTTAATAATAATAATTATTCTTAGTACGAACACCTAATTATAAGTACACTAGCTACACCGCAATTCGTTCCGCCATGCGTTTCATCTCGCTGGCTGTCACTTCATTCTAGGAGGGGAGGAGTTACCACTGGGTGTACCCATTGCACTCTGGACAGCAGCAACACTGATTATAATGGGATCGACATTCAACGTCACAAAAAAGGCTTCTTTCGCGGAAACACGGAGCAGAACAGCAACGTTACACATACACACACATACACACATACATACACACATACACACATACATATACATATATATAAAAGAGCTGTCTTAGAACAGCATACATACATATAATGAAGCATATACATATGCCAATAAAAACTCATTCCTATTGTGATGTTCATCGAGAGTAGACGTGTTTTCTTCAAATACTCGTAGTTTCGCAGACAAGATATGTCTCTAATTAAAATATTGTTACCCTCCAAGCCACGGTTGGTAACTCGCGCAAACGATATTGACAACAACAATGCTAGTGAGCGGGTGACGTGCGAAAGCGAAAATGAAAAAATCACCGCTGTAGCTTGATGTGTAGATGTGCGTATGTATGTATGCAGCTAGAAGCGCAACTTGCGGACGAACGAAGCACTATGGGAAATTTGACCCGGTTTTCTGGCCAAAATTAATAACTCAAGAACGGAGTGACATATTAAGTTCCGGTTTTTTGCATTGGGTCAACCTGATCACTAACTATTATAATTAGAAAAGTTGTAGGCGTGGCGCCGACCCTTTTGGAAAAAAATTAACTTCATGTTTGAACATTTTCAGAGTACTATTTTAACATAAAAAAAATAATTTTAGGATTATATTTAAGCGTTTTTAATTAACAAATGTGGGCGTGGCAAGCCCAAAAGAGAATATTGAAGATATACAAAAGTTCTGTAATGAAAACGAATTAATAATATATTGTATTGAATGGAAAATGTTCTCCACAAAATACACTCCACTTATAAAACATCCTGGTCTTCGTTTTCCAATTCGATATTGAATGGAAATTCTATAAAACTTATTTCAGGAAAACTGCTTTCATCCTCCATCTCATCGTCTGATCTTATGGAGCATTCTAAAAGTTGCAAGACGTCTGATGGAAGACACATTTTCTTTTGACGCTGAATTCTCCTATCCAAATTCACAGATGAAATGATTGGATCAGAAGAATCCATTGCCCGGTGAAAAACGTCTGTAAAGTTTTGTGTCCTATTACATTTTCGTGCGTGATGCAAGCGATCAGACTTATAAAATTTATTTCTCGATTCGGCCCTTTCCTCTCCAAAGTACCCTATAGGAAGAATTGTATTTTGGATGATATCAGTTCCGTGAATGAGAATTTTATGTACAGTTGCGGTCATTGGCAGCCAAGGGTATTTGTCGATAATTAGCTCAGCGGTTTTAAAACAAAACGCTTCAAATTTCTTTAAATTGATTGGCAGTTGACATGAAAGGCAAAACAAAATTGTCCTCAAATTCGCAATAAGCTGCTCATCGATGCCAGTGATTTTAGAGAAAATGTGAGGATCACGGAATGCACGCCGAGCTGTATTGCCATCGTTGGTAGTGCCAAATCCTCCGACCTTTGGTTGATCGACTTTTAGGGAAAGGTGTTCCCAAAAAAGGCATTGTATTTCTTTTTTCGCTGAAGAAGCTCTTTTTATCATTTTCCTCAATAATTCTCCATTTTTTTATTTGACATTTATATCCTGCATGCAAGATAAATTCAAATAAGCGAATACAGCTGTGTAGTGGGCTTAAACCATATTTTAAGTGACTCATTATTGGCAAAAACTTTGCGCACTTAAAATTTTTGTTGCCAAGAAACTCGGATGGTGTGGCGCCACAAATTGGACAGGCTTGAGTTGACGCTGTGCCCGTCAAAACATTAAGCACTTTGCCATCAATCACTGTTAAATGCAGTTGAAAGCTAACATATATAATTTTTTTATTCTCCAAAATAATTTTGCAGGGTGTCAAGTTGGATATTTGTTTTTTTAGATATTCATTTTCATTTAAAATACGCTCTTTGCACTCTTTGACAAATTCCAACTTTAACGGCCTACAAAACCGAATGGACTGAGGTGTTCGATTATTCCATAACACGTTTCGCGAAGCATCTAATAGTCTCAAGGGTGTGACTGTTGTGGTAAATAAATTTGAGTCAATAGCTTGTCCTACCATGCACTTTTGGTTATAACTGGATTGTCCAGAGCTTCCATCAAACCCATAACTTAAAATGAGTTCCGCCGCTAAAAAATCTGTGCCTTGGTCTTCCATTATGCGCTGCACCACATCAACGTGCATATGCACAAGACGACTGGCTGTATGTGCTACAAGACTCTGTAGTGATACTTCAGCTTTTATATCACTGACAGTGAAATTATCAGGGCGGCATAATTTTTTCTCGGCAGCAACCGTTTGATATAGTGGGTATATATCGCATTGTTTTTTTTTTGATTGCTCTCTTATAGCGAAAAAAAAAAGAAGAGCCAATGCCTCACTTGGAGAAATAGCTTCAGGCTTTTTGGCCGGGGCTTTAATGGCTTTGCGCATACATTTTGCCTTTTTGGGGCATATTGCAAGAAGCTTCAAAATGCTGGCAAGGTCTAGTTGCTTCGTTTATCGCGCAGCTAAGCTTGCCGCAAGAATAAGCAGGCTTACGTTGTTTTTTCAGCTTTTGCTAGAGCTGCTGCGTTCCTTCTACGAGTCCTGCTGCTCTTCGTGTTGAATGGCAATTTTGGCCGACCCACTGGATTCTGAGCTAATTTGATAACAGTTTGCGAACCCAACCACACTACATGTTTGCGCTGAAAAGGCTCCAATTTGGATCTGCTCTTCTTCCATATTCTAGCCAAATGGTAGCAAAATGCTTTGCTGGCACGCTTAAAAATACTAATATGCTGCTCTATTTCATCTCCTGGTATGGCAGCTTTCATGAAATTAAAAACAGTATCCTCCTTTATGTTTTTTCCCTTTGCTTCGAACCACTTGGCAAACAATTCTGCATTGGCAAAATTGAGGTTACGTTCTATGAATTAAAATTTTACGTAAAGCGGTTAAAAGCGGCATTTTTAATAACAACCATTTGAACAAGAATTAAATAAGCTACAATTTAAAATATAGTTCATGGATCGACTCTATTTAAAAATGAGACATTGCCAAAACCATGAACTTGTTAGACTACTCACATGTTTACTGTATTAAGAGGACAACACGAATTTTTTGAACATTTGACGATCACAAATAAGTGATACAAACCACACTGATTGAAACTCATTTCAAAATTTTTTTGTAAATTGCTTAATATTGAAGATATCCGTATTTTAAAATTGCGCTGAAAGCTTCGTAAATAACACGCACATGCTTTGTAACTGCAACAGCTGTGTTCATCAGCTGATTTCTTCAAAGTGGCTCCACCTATTGAGATTTCTGGTACGCCACATTGAAGAGTGATCTATTGTGAATGCGTTGCACCTCAAATTATTTAAATTCTGCGACTTTCAGAAAATGGGTTTTGGCCAGAAAACCTGGTCAAATTTCCCATAGTGCGAAGGAAAGCAAGAAACGAAAAATTCGCCGCTGCAGCTGGTATATACGTAGGTGTGTATGTATGTATATACGTACATACAATTGCTTGAACTCAGCAAATTTTTATTGCAATCGAATTATGGACGAAAGTTTGTGAGAGGGGGCGACAGTGGAGCATAAACAACAACAAACAATTGCATCCAAGAGCAGCTCAAAATATATATTTATGTATGTGTCGCAGTGTTGTCATTTTCTTGCGCCTAATCTGCCATGTTGACACATAAACTTTTCGAGTGAATTCCAACCGGCGTGTGCAATCGTCTGCATGTAACTGCTCGCATTTCAACTTCATTCTTATCATAACATGACTAAATTATTTAAATTTTCGTAACATAATTTAAATTTAATAAATCATACCATTCGTGTAATTCCTTTAACACATTTTTTTCTTAATCTTTTAAACCAAACAAATTTTGTAGTTCTTTTTACAAAAAATTAACTTGTCTTTTGTGTAGTTCCTTTTACACTTAATTTACTTATCATCTGTGTAGTTACTTTAACACATACTTAACTTATTATTTGTGTAGTTCCTTTAACACATACGACCCCCGCCATAACAAGTCTCTTCTGCTATGGTGCGGTCTTCAGTTTCTCTATTGGCCAACAGACAGAACTTCTATTGTGCTGTCCCTATCTTTACATAACTCATCGTGTATCTGATTATTTGGTATTGCTCTTAAACATTCATGAGAATACTTATATGTTCGATTACATGTTAAAGATTTTAGCGTATATATATCTCCATTCAATACTTCAATTATCTCAAATGGCCCTTTAAATTTAGGATCAAGTTTAATTTCATGACGTTCTTCGTTTTTGAGCAAAACGTGATCACCCACTTTGAAGTTTACTATTTTAGCCTTATTTTTATCAAACCTATCTTGTTCATGTTCTCTTTAGCCTCCTTTCTCAAATTTTCTTTGTCTACCTCATCATTTTTATCTTCGTTTAGAGGCAACAAGCCAAAAGGTCGAGCTTCTTTACCAATCAATTATTCCAAAGGGCTAAACTTAGTCACACGATTAATCGTGCAATTCATTGCTATCTGCATTTCAGCCAACGCATTCTGCCATAATCTCTGACTAGTCTCGACAGCCGTTAGCATACCTTTCAGGGTACTCATGACACGTTCTACCTGACCGTTTGCTCTACTTGCACCAGTAGCAATTAAATGTAGATTAATTTTTTGAGAGGAGCAAAATTGGCGAAAACTTTTACTTGCGAAACTACGTCCTTGATCTGCTATAATTCGAGTGGGTAAACCAAACAAGGACACGGCTGATTTTACAGCCTTAATGCAGCTATCAGAATCTATATTTAGTGTGTGAGAAAAATAAACAAACTTGGTGAAGGCATCTATAAGGACGATGACATATTCCTTCAAATCATTTTTACCACTCAATTTGCCTGTGATGTCAATATGTGTCGTATGCCACGGTATTTCTATTTTAGGAAAAGGATGCAGCTCAGCCTGCACTTTTCCCACAAGTGGCTTAGAAATTTTATATGTAATGCAATTTTCTACAAATCTACGCACATATTTAGACATATTTTCGAACCAGTAATAACAATAGACTTTGTCCAGCGTCTTTTCCCATCCAAGATGCATAATAGATTCATGGACGTGATTTATGACGGCCCATCGAAAACCTCTTGGTATTACCGGCAAACATTTGGTCTTACTA
The DNA here is from genome assembly GCA_018903715.1 of Zaprionus davidi. Classification (NCBI taxonomy): domain Eukaryota; kingdom Metazoa; phylum Arthropoda; class Insecta; order Diptera; family Drosophilidae; genus Zaprionus; species Zaprionus davidi. The sequence continues at coordinate 55,486 of JAEIGL010000063.1, read as the reverse complement.
TTTCGCTGTATTTTTCTATTTAGTATTCCCTTTCGCAATTCATATGTTTTATCCAGATTTCCTGTTAACTCATTATTCTTTAACTTTACAATTATTTCTTGTATCTCAGTATCTCGCTGTTGTTCTGAAACCAACCAGTTATAAGATACCTCGATCAAATTGATTCGTAACTCTGAAATCTTATTCATACTTTTGTGTTGTTCAAGCACTGGATTTCGAGAGAGAAGATCCACATGCGCCATTCGCTTGCCTTTTCTATACTCTATTTCGAAATCAAATGCCTGTAAAAACGTCCACCATCTATGCACCCTCGGTGTTAAATCTAGTTTTGTGCGGCTGGCCTTTAAAGAATTACAGTCAGTATAAATGTGGGAATACAAATTAAAGTTTATTTGTTGATTTCATTTGCTTAACACTATGAGTATTTTAACATGTAATACAAGTTTTCAATAAAGTTACTGGGGCAAAACAAACGACTTCGAGTTTTGTGCAATTCAACACTCCGAATAAAATAATGCGCACGTCTTTTCAATTCAACAACTTCTCTCTCTGTGTCGCGTGATCTTCTTCTCTTTTCTTACTTAAACTTAAAAAAAACCATTCAAAGCGAACAATCGTTTAAAAACTATCGATGGGTTCAATGATGTTGCATCGAGGAGGGTACGCTGTTACAGCGATACTATCCCAATCCTACATTCGGCTATCCTGATAATTCATTCGTCCCGAATGAACCCCATTTTTTCATAAATTCTGCTGCAGTGGTTGTTGTTTTAGGCCCTTCTTGATTATCTACTTTTTCGACTTCATAACGTCCATGTTTCATTACTATTATGACTTTATAAGGTCCTAAAAACTTAGCTCTAAGCTTCATAGCTGTTCCATACTGTGTTCTTTTGATAGCCACAAGTTCTCCTACTTTATACATATTTTCAACTTTTCTTTTTTCATTAAAACTAATTCTATTCTCTTGCTGGACTCTCTCTATGTTTTCCTGCGCTTTTTTCCGAGTTTCGTCTCGATCATCTATTAATTGATCTATTTCTAAATCCTCTAACAGTTTCCGTAAGTCATCGTCTTTCTTGCGCATATTTAACCCTGTCAAAATTTTAAAAGGTGTGTATTTAGTTGTCCTTGGCTTTGTGTCATTCAGTATTTGCTGTATTCTGTCTACGTGATTGTACAAATTCGAAGGATTACTGTGACATAACTTTCCTAACATGGGAATAACGATTTTATGAATTCGTTCCACTTGTCCGTTTCCCCTATGCATTCCCGTCGTTATATGAAGCAACTGAATTCCCTGATCTGTGCAATAATCCCTGATTCCCGTAGACGTGAAAGCGCTGCCCCTGTCGGTAACAATTCGTCGCGGATTCCCAAAAATAGCAGATTGCTTGCTTAGTCGAATTATAACCTCCTCAGTGCCTGTCGATCGAGTTGTATATAGCCATACGAACTTAGTAAACCCATCAACTACAGCTAATATGTGATTATACTTCTTCTTTGTTTCCGTCAATGGTCCTACGTGGTCTATGTGATATGTACCAAGAGGTTCTTGTGCTTTGTCGATTGGTGTCAACAATCCCTCTTTTTTGCCTCGCTTTGAGTCTATTATCAAGCATTCAATACAACACTTGACAAACTTCTCTACTTTCGCTGCAAGATTTTTCATATAATAGGATTTTTCAATTAATTCTCTCCTTTTTTGAGCTCCATAGTGACCTTCTATGTACGATCCCTATTATTTCTTCATGCATTGGTTCTGGAACGACTAATAATTCTTTAACAGCATCTTTATAGAAAATACCATTCGCTAGAAATAATTCATCGTACCTTTCAGAAAATTCTAACACTTTTTTGACAGCTCTGATCCACTCATCATTATCTTGTGCTTCCTTTAAACGGTACTTTGTCGAGTCTTCGATTAAAAAACAGTTCAAACGACTTAAAGCATCTGCGTGTCGCATCTGACTGCCTGACCTATGCTGCACCGAAAACTTAAACTCTTGTAAAAACATAGCCCAACGTGCTACTCTGGGAGGAACATCGTCTCTTCTTAGAGTCATTGCGAGCGCATAACAATCTGTTACTATTGTAAATTGAAGTCCCAGCAGATAAATACGCCACTTCTTTATTGCGTTTACCACCGCCAATGCTTCCAGCTCGTACGCTCTATACTTCTCCTCAGCCGGAGTGGTCTTTCTGCTCATGAACTCGACAGGATGAAACAACTGATCCTCAGAGTCTTTCTGCATAAGCATTCCGCCAAATCCGTATTTGCTTGCATCTGTATGGACTTCTGTAACAGCGCGCGGATCATACATTCTCAACACCGGTGCTGTGACTAACAAATTTTTCAGCTGGTTAAAGCTTAGCAAACACTGTTCGTCTAATACTATATTCCCACCATTAATCGTCTTACTTTCTTTCCTTAATAAGTCACTTAATGGTTTTGCATTTAAAGCGCATCCTTTCATAAAACGGCGTAAATAAGATGTCAAGCCTATTTTGAGGAATAGAAAAATTTACTACTGCCTTTATTTTATCTTCGGTGGGTGCAATAGTTTCATTCTCTATTACATAGCCAAGAAACTGAATTTTCCTTCTTAAAATTTGAGCTTTCTCCCATTTAATCTGAAGTCCTGCAGTAGAAGCTTTCTTTAAAACTTCTTTTAATATTTGCAATCCACTTTTCTCGTCTTTTGTTGGAATAACTATATCGTCCATGTATACGACTATCTTTTTTTCATTTATTAACTCTCTAAGTACTGCACTGACGTAACGACAGAACACTGCAGGGGAGTTGCTTATACCAAAGGGCACATGCATAAACTCGTACTGCCCATTATGTGTTACGAATGATGTGAACTTCCTTGACTCTTTTTCAATAGGTACATGAAAAAATCCATTGGCCAAATCTAAGGTGGAAAATAATTTAGCGCCCTGAAGCCGATCAAGCACGTCGTCTATCAAAGACATCGGGAAATTGTCACGCTTTATTTTTAAATTTAATTTTCTGTAATCGCAACAGAAACGCTTTGACCCATCCTTTTTCGTTACTAAAACCACTGGAGAAGCATACTCGGAACAACTCGGAACAATTATACCCTCTTCAAGCCAATTTTGAACTTGTCTTTCAATAAAACACTTGTTTTCATTAGACACCCGACGCGGACGTTGAAAAACAGGTACATCGTCTTCTAAAATAAGCTTCATCTCAACTGGTGACTTAATAAGTTTTAAAGGCTTGTATTTTTCAATTATTTCCACCACTTCGCTTTTCTGACTTTTCTGTAAATGATTTAGATCAACTAAATCAATTACAGAGCTCTCTTCCAACATCTCTTTCACGCACATACTCTTAAATACCTTTATAGAATCAACGTTAGTTTCTCTTTCTATAAAAACTACCCCATTGGTGCTAAATAATATATCCACTTGACTTAAAACGTCGTTTCCTATAATGGCAGCATACTCTAACTCTCTTTGTTTCACTACATGAAAAGTTACAGTAATTGTTGTTTTATCAGCAAAAAGTTCTAAATTAAAACTACCAATAGTCACTACTGCACCTTGGCCAATTCCTTTCAGGTGTTTAATTTCCTTCCTCAGTTCAGCTCTTTTGAATTTTTGAAACAAATCCTCTCTCATTAAACATACATCGCACCCAGAATCAATCATTGCAGCGAACGAGATATCTGAGGCAACAAAAGTTTTATAAATCAGACAATCTCTAGGTGACTTTACTTCTAAAACATTAGCCGCCTCTGTTTTAATAGGGACTGCAGTTTTATTTTCAGGACATTTTATAGAAATATGACCGCTCTTTCTGCATTTAAAACAAACTACGTCTTTCTTGCAATCTCTTGCAATGTGCCCCTCTTCTGCACACTTAAAACATTTCTTTTCGGTCACCTGTTTCCTTTTCCCTGTGCCCTCCTTGTCTCTAGATTTATTTGCATCATGTTCTGCCTGTTAACACCTTTAGCTCTAATTTTTTCGTAAGTTCCGATTTCTTTCTTCAATTCTTTTAATGTTTCTGCTCTGTACAGACCAGCTTTGTTCAATTTACTGTCAGGAATGCCTTCAACAAAGTACAAAATTAAGCTTTCTTCTTCTAACTTTATAGGCTTACTAATTTCCATCAGGCTATACAGGAATTCCATGCAGGTTTCATTTTGTGTCTTCTGTCGTTCTCGCAACATTCTATGGATTTCTGCCGAACATAACTCTTTCCCAAACTCACTCTTTAATTCTGACTTTAGTTTAGTCCAGCCTTGTACACCTGATAAACTTCTAATATAAAGCTTGGCTGCTCCATTTAATAGTTGTTTACAGTAAATGTATTTTTGTAAGTCATTCCACCCCACTGTTACCGCCACGTCTTCGAACTCGTTTAGCCAATGGTTTACATCTTCCTGTACTAACCCTGCGAAAGAAGAAATGCTATCCTTTATATCGCCTAGCGTAAACCTTGAACAAGTGTTATTGTTCACTTCATGTTGTTCACTATTTGAACTAGTGGAACCAACGTCGTTTGCAACATCATCGTCCAATTCGGTCACATCAGCATCACTCAAACCAAAATGTTCAAAAAGACGATCTTGCAACACGCTCTTTCTACCTTCCGTGCTTAGACATAACTCATGACAAAATCGATCTCGTGTCCATTGTTTTGTTCCTAGATGAAATCTACAGTGTTACAAAAACTGAATTAAAAATATATTCCTTAGAAATAATTGGAGTCAAAAATAAAAGAAAAAATTATATTATGCCTGTTCGACGCCACGTGTTTGTCGAATTTCCGTCCTTTTCTCGCAGCTCTCCGTTAGTCAACACTTATCCCAGCTTTAGATGTATTGCGCTTGTCGGTTTTTACCAACACTGGATATCGAACAACTTCTCGATCCCTCGATGCTTCAGCACGTGATCGCGCCGAAGATCCGCCTTTGTTGTTGTACTGCTTTGTAGTTTCCAACTGTAGTTTTTTGAGTTCCACGTCTACGCCCTCTTAGCGTCCTAATGCCCACCTCTGTGCAAGCAAAAGTTACGTTTCGCTCAACTCTTTCTGTATGCGTCTTCAATATCAAGCTTGCCCTTGTGCACTCGCTGCACACTCTTCTATTTGCCTCTATGCAACAGAAGACTTGACTCGCTTGTTCCCTCGTAGCTTTAGCACACAGCAATTTCGTCTAGCCGGCGCCAAAAATATTCTGCGTCGTTGTATTTCTTGCATCACTTTGCAGCCGTCTGCTGCTTTGTCGCTCTAGTCGTACTCTTCACTCTTGTGTATGTATGTATGTCCAAAACGTTGCTTCTTGCGTCCGTTAAATCTTGAAATGCACGCTCATAATTTGTTCCGTGTTAAAAAATGACGCAGTTTTAAGAATTTCACAACTGACCACTGATTTCTGCTACTTCAGTTTTCACTCTATTTGATTGTTTAATTACTGTTTACTCATTTAGCACATTATCGTGTACTTTGTTAAAAAAAATTTTCGAAATCATTTCCCGGACGAGCCCCCAAAATTTGTGGGAATACAAATTAAAGTTTATTTGTTGATTTCATTTGCTTAACACTATGAGTATTTTAACATGTAATACAAGTTTTAAATAAAGTTACTGGGGCAAAACAAACGACTTCGAGTTTTGTGCAATTCAACACTCCGAATAAAATAATGCGCACGTCTTTTCAATTCAACAACTTCTCTCTCTGTGTCGCGTGATCTTCTTCTCTTTTCTTACTTAAACTTAAAAAAAACCATTCAAAGCGAACAATCGTTTAAAAACTATCGATGGGTTCAATGATGTTGCATCGAGGAGGGTATGCTGTTACAGCGATACTATCCCAATCCTACATAAACTATAAATTTACGTCCCTGGAAATAATGTCGGAAGTGTTTAATAGCATTTACCACTGCTAACGTCTCCAGTTCGTATGAATGGTATTTAGATTCGTCGGGAGACGTACACTTCCTGTAATACACTACAACATGAGGTTATTGTCAATTTTATGTAACAGGATCGCTCCATACCCAATACAACTTGCGTCAGTAAGCAAGCAGCTCTACTGGGTATTGCGGATCGAATATGATTAAAACTGGCGTCTGGGTCAATATACGATAGTTATTATTTCTATTCGCACCTGTTCATGCACTGGTAACCAAACAAAGTCAGCGTTTTTCTTAGATGTGAGAAGATACAGAGGTTTAAGTGTTTGGGAGAAATTTAACATAAATTGCCGAAAATATGTGGCTAAACCAATGAATTGTCTTAGCTGTGAGTCATTTTGGGGTGATGGTAATGCTTTTAAAGCTTGAATTTTTGGTGAATTTGGCCTGACTTCTCTGTGGTTTATTTCAAATCCGAGATACTCTATTTTTGTGGTGAGAAAGGAACACTTAGTGACATTAAATGAAAATCCAGCCTTACTTAATGTCTCCAATACTCTCTGCAATCTAACTAGCGCATCTTCTTTGCTTTCTGCAATTATGAGAACATCGTCAATATACACAATTGCATAAGTGTAAGCTAAAGCTCCTAGGGCCTCCATTATAGTCCGTGGACCACAGATGGTGCGTTTTTCAAACCAAACGGCATTGTCAAGAACTCGTATTGACCCTCTTGCGTTACAAATGCTGTTCGTTCAATTGAGTCCTCATGGACTGGAATTTGGTAAAAGCCGCTTGCCATATCAATGCACGAAAAATATTTAGCACCCCGAAGCCTAGCAAATTTGGTCTGAGATGAGGGGCAATGGATATTTGTCAGCCACTGTGTTTTCATTTAGCATGCGATAGTCCACACACTGTCGATCAGTGCCATTCTTTTTTTTACTAGCATCATGGGACTAGCGAAAGGTCTTAGCTTTTAGTAATTCATCAACTTTACCCCGCACTTTGATTTTCTCTTCTTCACTAAACCTATATGGCCGCCGTTGTACTGTCTTTTGCTAATCTATTAATCTAATTTCCAACTGCCCTGTGGTGACAATAGTCTTTGATATTCCATCAATAAACCAATCTGAATAACATTTAAGAATTTTTTCAAGGCTGCCTTATCAAGATCATCAAGTTCACGATTTGATTCTATTACATCATCATAATTGGTAATTACTAACCATTCTACTCTTTTGGTTGTTCTTATTGTTCCTGATGGTGGAGCTACAGTACAGATGTCAACACGTTTCTCGGTTACTTGGTCGTTTCCTCGTGATCGTCCTTTTGGACAGGCGGATGCGAAGTGCCCAAGCTCGTCGCATTTGAAACATTTGACTGTTGACCGGTCTTTTGATCCTTGCGTCACAACTTCCGTTGTGACTTTTTCCTTGATTTTGTGACCTCTGCCGAGCACGACATTCGGCATATTTATGTCCAGTCTTTCCACAGTAATTGCATTTCACTTGAGAGAGATACTTAGACTTTTTACGCTCCGGGCCTGTTGTAGATGCGTCGTCATCAAGGTTCCGTTTTTTAAAAGTGTGCGCTTGTAGTTGTTGTTGCATGTCATTTCGAGTTTTAATATTGTTTGTAAAAACCCAGCGCGACAATTTGTCATCAATTTGTGCCATGTGAGCCAGAGTAAGTAAAACCGCAATTTCCTCCAGATCAATAGATTTAAATTTGGACATAAGTAAGGTGACGATTCGGCTTCCATATTCGGTGTAACTTTCTCCAGACTTTGGTCGCCCGTTCAAAATTTTCATCAGTGTGGCAGCAGACGTTTCGATGTCAACGAAGCGTTGAACGAAGAGTTCTTTAAATTGTGGCCATGTGATGCCAGCAAAGCATATTTGGGACAGCCATTGTGATGCACTTCCCTCTAGCGCCTTACTTAAAGTTATCATCAGGCTGCTACCTTCGGGCATTTTATCAACAAAAATGAGATCCACTGTTGTACACCAAGATGAAGCATCTGCACCAGCTCCCTCAGGATGAAACTTTGGGAGAGTTATATGTTTTCCCTTTTCATCAGTTACCGATGCCTTTGGTGTCTGCATATTTTTGATGATCTCCAATGGTTGTTGTTTTGCACTTGTAAAGCTGCCAGGTGTGCATCGGTGATATTTGTAGGCAAAGCAGATCCCACTTCTGATGTCGCAGTGTTGTCATTTTCTTGCGCCTGATCTGCCATGTTGACACATATACTTTTCGAGTGAAGCGAATTCCAACCGGCGTGTGCAATCGTCAGCATGCAACTGCTCGCATTTGCTACGCATCGATCTATGTTTTACACACGTTAGCTGGACTACACTTGGCGACAGCGCGACAACGCCGTCGCCTCACTCGTTTCGGTACTTTGGCGCCAGTCATATTATGCGTCGTAGTCAAATTATAGAATGATTTCACAATATACCAAACTCATTGCGCAGCAGCGTCTTGCAAGCGTAGTGGTCAAACTATTAGCTGGACTACACTTGGGGACAGCGCGACAACGCCGTCGCCTCACTCGTTTCGGTACTTTGGCGCCAGTCATATTATGCGTCGTAGTCAAATTATAGAATGATTTCACAATATACCAAACTCATTGCGCAGCAGCGTCTTGCAAGCGTAGTGGTCAAACTATGGTAATAATGTGACAGACACATACTGTGGTCAAAATACATTCGTAATGCGACATATGTATAATTATTAAACTACGATGCCTGTCTGTCTGTATGTATATACGTATATGTACATATATATATGCATGCAAATAAGCTCAACTATTATAGTGTACGCATGTGCCAAGAATTGAAAGCGAATGCCAAAAAACCAATTTAAAAACGCAATCAATTTTTCGCACAAATACCTGTGGCTCTGGAACGGGTTGACCGGCTGCTACTTTCCTGTAGGCTTGCAGCAATTGCAGGGTATCCCTCGATGAATTGCAGAACACCAATTTTGGGATTAAACACGACCGACGCGAATAATTTGTTAGTGATCCACCCGCGAACCGAAAGGCAATTTAATTTAGATTTTGTAATTGCACTTTATCACTGTGCATTGGTATCCAATTGTTGTGCACAATTGTTGTTTTTATTTGCACTTTTCTATGTGTCACTGTCACTTTTAAATTTCACAATGCCTTTTATTACAGTCCACCCGGGGGCGCCATGAAAAATTTAGATTAGTTTATCTAAATATATTTATTATTAACCGAAAACTGCGGTGGCTGTAATTTTGGCGATAACGAAAAAAACCAGTGCGTTCGATTCAAAGAATAATTTCAACTGCTTCATTGCTTAGCCTAGCTTAACAACGGCGGCGAAACGGGGCGAATTCAAACAACGAAGAGAGCACTTTATTGCGCTCCCGCTCCGCCCTAAACTAATTTACACTAGACTTCAAGTTTTTCTATTATATCAACTAACTTAATTTAACAACAAAAACAACAAAAATGTTACCATCAACGAAGCGAGAAATAGTGAATGAATTACATCGAGCATCAATTAAGAATTTTAAACGACGTAGAGTGATTTCGAAGGGTATCAACGACTTATGGCAAGCTCATTTAGTTGAAATGGGTGCATATAATGGGTTCCGCTATCTTCTAACTATTATAGATTGTTTTTCAAAATATGCGTGGGGTGAAGCATTAAAAACAAAAAATGCTAAAGAAGTAGCACTGGTCGTGGTGCACCAAAAAATTTACAAACTGATAACGGAACTGAATTCTATAATACACATTTCAAAGCATTAATGCACTCTTATGAAATCAACCACTACTCTACATTCAGTTCCCTAAAGGCATCAATTGTTGAACGTTTTAATAGAACACTGAAAGAACTCATGTGGCGTGAGTTCAGTTTTAATGGTTCATATAAGTGGGTTCAAATATACAAGCAACTAATTGATGTATATAATAATCGAAAGCATAGAACTATACAAGAGAAGCCAATTAATGTAACCAAGGCTAATGAGGAAAAAATGAGGGCAGTTCAGCATAAAATAAATCAACTACTGTGTTCTCTTTATCTTCTTTATATCGTTTTAATAGTGCTTTCTGTTGAACTGTTTGTTTTTGAACATTCTCTAACTCTTCAATTTGTTTATCCCAAACTAAAATGTTAGCATCACACAAGTTTATTTCTTACGTTTACGTATCCTATAATGACTATGAGCTATTGTGTTATACAAATCTAGTTCTATGACTCTTTTATCATCTTTATTATCTAGGACTATTTTTGAAATTGTACTTGTTTTTAGTACATGGTAAACAGATCTAATCAACGACATTGTACCTCTCGTTTTTTCACCAGTATTTAAACATTTTTTATAATCAGCAAAGGCGATTCGCTTAACACAACTTGTCTTCACCCCTTTAGACTTTTTTACTTCTCGAGCACCAGGAACAAGAAATGAATACATTTTTGAACGTAAGACTACAAATTCACTCATAGGCTTCCCATTCAACTCGTCTTTAAAAAACCCTAAGCGTTTTTTTTTAACGCTGCTAATTATATTTATTCAAGAGATCTGAATGATAATTAGATGTATTAAATTTCATTGGAAGATCTTCACGTATATCAGCGTAAATATCATTAGTTTTAATCGTGTATATGAAAGAGTCTGTATCCATATAGTTTAGGCGTACAGACTCTACAAATTTCGGTTTCATATACTGATAATGAAAATCATACATTTTCCATTTTGAAATGTCTAGCACAGTAAACCCTAAATAAATAGGCTTATCGTAATAAACATTTAACATTTAAACATTTGGAATGCGCAAAAATTATCATTAAAATATTTCACGGTATGGAAATTGCTTTTAGCAATCAATGAGCGTGCGCAATCTCTTTTGCGGCCAGAGGAATCGGTTTGTGTTGCACTTTCCCATTCAGTTATTAATTTCACATTAACCCTTTTCTCAACATTTTCCATAGTCTTGCCATAGACTGCGTTATTGAGAAGTTTAAAAAAATCTTTCTCAAACGAATTCTTAGCATTTGTTCTATGCAAAGTGTTAAGATCGCTGTACGATTGCAGCCAAGGTTTTTGAAAGAATCGTACACCTCTATGGATTTTTTTTAAAATTAATACATTTTCTAGACACTGTTTTAGTGTCCTGTAATGGATAACATAGTTTGACTTATGTTCTAAGTCAGCTATTAACTTTTTAACATGTGAATTGGGAGTGGGTTTTTTGTTTTTCGGACAGAACGGAAGATCGTTATGTTCATTATGAATTGAAAAGGGGTACTCTAGACCTACCTCAAGAATATATCCATATTCAGACTCATCGTCTATGCTAAAGACATCAAAGTCTTCTAGAGTATCTAGAGGTAACCACTCGAACCCACCATATGGTAACGGCTGTGACATTGCCCAACCATACAAATTATTAGCGTCTAAATATACCAGATATGAAGAATCTTTTGTTTCATTATATTCTGGTAGATATTTATTATTCGCTTTCGTATATTTTTTGGTACATTGCACTAGACAGCCACGTATACCTGATTGAATGAATCTATACATATCAATATCTGTAAGAAGATCCAATTCAATCTTGGTACTTTTTAACATGGCGTCCCAAGATAACCCTGGAGTAGTGAAAAACTGAACAGGGTCTAGAGTGTATATGCTAATACATAATTGTCTAAAGTTTTCAAAGATGTCTGCCAATAGCAGAACATCAGTTTTAAAGTACAACTCTAAGTAATCTTTTAGAGTTGTACATGAAAACTTGTTCCAGATATCTAGTGCATGTGTATAGCTTTCTTCTGAACATTCGGATTCAGTTAAGTTACTGTAAAAAGCTTCTCTTGGTGGTAGAGAAGTTTCTTCAAGTCTATAAACTGAACATAAATGTTCATAGGGAAACACACCCTTTTTACGCATCAACTGAAACTTTGATTCGGACTCAAAAATTTGTCTGGTAGTGGATATTTGTGAATCATCTAGGTTAGACGCTAATTTATCTAACGAAGATGACATGAAACGGAAAGAATCTAGAAAACGAATCTCTAATTTCTTTTCATCAGACATTGGAAGAAATTATGAAACAGAAATATACTGTTCCTTATTGAGGGGCACTACGCTAAGTTGTCCAGGTATATTTGCCAACTCATTAATAAACAAGTGAAATTATGAAAAAATACTGGTATAAAATTAGGTACTTTATATATTTCAAGTAACAGGAATTGTGTGCAGCACCCCTGAATTTACCTGTAAAATGGCAATGATCTCTAACTCTATCTTCTAGCAGGGGTGCTGCACATATAAAACAATTCTTGGTCTCCTGAAACTCTACTTCATCATCAAAAGACATTTGAATCGGAACATTTTTTGATAAATACCTATCATAAATATTTGTGAGATTCTCTACTAAGCTATCTATAAATGCTGAACTGGCCCTCTCACTTGTTTCTAACTTAAAGCTACTTAATTCATTATTATAGGCACACTTTATATAGTATGCATATGATATAGGTAAATGTAAATTAATATCTATAATTTTATCCCTTACACTATCATTCTTCGGTTGAAGAATAGCTTCGAAATCAGCGTAGACGGCGAATGGTACCTTAACTTCCTTCTGATAGTACCTATAAGGAAGAACTGTATTTTTTCCAGTGGGTAGTTGACACACCTTCTTGCTACAGATCTCGTGACGACGACTGGCTGTTGCCTCACTGGAAGAATGGTTCAAATAAATATTGCAGAACCATTGTGTACACTTGTGAGCCACAGCCTGTGATCTTACCAATCTATGAAGAAAATATATATATATATATATATATATCAAATTAGTATATATGGTATATGATAATTATATGTACTAAAATACATATATAATTTTTTGTTTTTTCTATGTGTACTTACCGTGAAAGATTTCTAATCCATGTGTAGTGAGCCTTCTCATCGCTTTCCAGTAACAACATGTTGATGTGATGTTGTTTGACGTCTTTGGGATAGAAGATGGGGCCGATTATATTTCCCTTTTCCAGATCATATCCAAACACTGTTATTCTGATCAATGGGTTTTTATCCATAAACTTATTAATATGTTTAGGATTGAGTAGGAACTCTAAACCTTCAAAGTTCAAAAGAATATTGTTCACTTTGATTTTGTGTTCAAATATTTTCACATCATATGATCTGTATCTTTCAGCATGTTGATCTTCTCCTTTATCGAAGCAATCAGTGTCCATTTGAAGCAGTATTCGTCATTGTTTTTTGTTCATTATTGCTTTTTTACTACTCAAACTCTTGGGTAGTGCGATAAAGGAGCATCCTCTGATAGGTTTATATTTATTAACATTCATTTCCAATCGGATAATGTGAGTTAATGCCCATCCACTATCTCTCTCTTGGAAATCATCCATTCTTGAGATTATTTTCTCTGTATGCTCCTTGCTTCTTGTAAATCAGAATTGACAGTGAAGAGTTCCATTTTTGATTGGAAAGACTTCACTTCTATATATTCAATCTCTTGTTTTATTAAAAATATGTTTTAAAAACGGCGAAAAGCTCAAAATTCACTTTTATAGAAGTGTGAGCTTCAAGCACACCGAAGAGATGTTGAAGGAGTGCCTCGCCTGCTTCCTGCAGAAAATCATTAGGCATTATCAAGCCTGCCTTAGTATTTGTGTAGAGGTACTGAAGAATCCTTCCATTGAATAAATCAATGTTTTTGCAAATCCTGTTATCAACAGGTTCAATAGCACGTCTCTTATGCTGCTCTGTACGATTATGATGTGACCAACTTATATTATTTTTTACAGAACACACAATGCATTATATTATTCCTGCCTCCTCGGTTTAAACCCATTTCTTGATGTTGCTGTTGTTGTTGCTGATATTGTTGCAGTTGCTGATATTGTTATTGTAATTGTTGATATTGTTGTTGCTGTTGCTGTTGTAGTTGCTGTTTTTGTTGTAGTTGCTGTTGTTGATGTTGTCGTAATTGCTGTTGTTGTTGCTGCTGTTGTTCCATGGCTGCAGCGATTTCATTTAAACCCTTGGTGGAATATACTCCGTTTAAAGCCATTTTTGCAATTATAATGTTTTGTTTTGTTTTCACTTTTTCTACTCAGTTTCACGTATTTTTTATATGCACAAAAATTTTGTCTTTGATTTTGATTGTATAATGAGATGAGAATTGAGTGTTCTTTTGGCCGTCCCATATCGAAGACGCAACCACACTACTGGAGAAGGAATCGCTGCATTTGCCACAAGAAACCGCAGATACGCTTGAGCCTGAAGAATCAAACCAGCCATTTTTTAAACGAGTAAAAGGGAACATTCATCAAAAAATGCAGAATGAGACAAGCATAAGACAGTACTATATAAGTAATAATCTTAAAGAAAACCAAGACCCTTTAGTGTATTGGAAGGTAATTATTGCTTGAATGCTCTTGTTATGTTGAATATCATTTTTTTACGATTCAATTTTTTAAGGTTTCCGACGACGTGGGACTCCGAGCGTTGGCGAAAAAATATTTGTGTGTACCGGCAACGTCTGTGGAAAGCGAACGAATGTTCAGCAAAGCTGAAGAAATAGCAAGTAAAAAGCGAGCTTCCTTAAAGCCCGAAACGGTGGATAAGCTGGTTTTCATGAGCAAAAACCAATGGGTTTTGCCCTAGTCACATGTAACATATGATCTCAATGTTACATCAAGAAGGAAATGTTTTGTTTATTATTAATAATTAATTTCTCCTTATAATTAATAATGATCTAATTGGATTTGATCAATAGTTTAAGATTGTGCTATAGTCCTTATTTGGTTAATTTAAATAAAAGTTATATTTGGATTCACGTTTTCGCCACATACAAGGTTTATTTTAACTACAGTATAATGTGCTCAACAATTACCTGCATGCGTAAGATACAACCTTCTTTTTTTTTCCTTCGCTTCTTAGTACATTTCACTAAAGTGAGCTGCATTTTAAGCCATCTGCATCGAAAAAGTGTAACAAGTAGTCGAGGCAGTTAAGCACATTATACTGTACTAACTTTTTAAAAATAGTATTATTGATTTTCGATAAATAGATTATATCGATTTTTCCCCCAAAAGATCGGAAAAATCGATTCTACCTAATATCGATTATTTTGCAGCAAACAGTGACTGTGTAACCCCTAAAAACCTCATTTATTTACCAGTCATCACTAGAGAGATAAGAACTCATTCTATACATATAACTGATCAAAACGGTGAATTAGTAAATTTGCGAGGTGAAAAATTTACAATTCGTTTATTCATTTAAGACTAATACAATGATTGTATATAATAAAAGACCTGTCACTTACATTCCGCAACCCACTTCCATTCGAAAAGTTAAACGAAGAGGTTCAAAGGGGAAAAAAACAATAAGCTAACATTAAAAAATAAATTGATTCTAAAATCATTGGGATACAAGCTTCGAGTTTAATAACAAAAATATTAATATAGAGAAATCATGCTGATGAATGAAGTATTACCTGTTCGAAAAACCTACTCCACCGAAAGTATATCAAAAAAAGAGTATCATACCTATTCACCATACCAACAATCATTTAAACCTAATGATGAAATCAGAATTACAATTCAAAACCAGGACTTGTATGTCCTCCCTCATGAAAGTTTTATCAATTTTCATGGTGTCATTGGTAAAGTTAAAGAAGATAATACGCTGGAAACTACAAATATTACTACAAAACTACGAAATAATTGTATGGCGTATTTTCTGGATGAAATACGTTATGAAATAAATGGTGTTGAGATTGATAGAACAATATTTGTTGGTACTACTTCTTCAATTAAGAACTATTTATCTTTGAATCAACTGGAGAGCAAGAGACTTTACAATTCTGGATGGAGCGGATCTGGAGACTTTACTTCACAAAGTTATTTTGAATATTCTGTTCCACTAAAAAATTTACTTGGGTTTGCTGTAGATTTAAAGAAAGTTATATTAAACTGTGAACATGAACTAGTACTTTTGATATCTACAAATATGAATGAATGGAAATGCTGAGTATAACATGGAAAATTCCTCATGTAACCCCCAGTGATTCAGCTAAAATTAAATTGTATGATATAATAAAAAGCGGTGCTAATCTTCCATTAGCATTTCGTAGTTGGGATACCTATATTAACTCTAAACTTACTCAGGGTACACATCAAATTTGGAATGTTAAACTAGCTGCTTACCGTGAACGACCTCGATTCGCATTAATTGCGTTTAAAGAAGGAAATCAGTTTACCACAAACAATTTAACCAATCTAAAAGTCTATTTAAATTCTGAAACATATCCACATATATCATATAGTGTGATGATTTAAAATTAGATTTTAACAAGAATCGTTTTGCACTCCTCTATGAAATGTATTCAAAGTTTCAAAATAGTTACTATAACCGAAACGAAACTCCATTGCTTTCCCCAACCGATATTCTAAATAAGGCTCCGATTATTGTTGTAGATTTATCATATCCGAAATGAAATGGTAAAATCTGGTCCCATTGATGTTTGGATATCAGCAGAGCTTAGTGCTACATCTAATGAAAGTGTACAGCTATACTGCATACTCTTAAATGATCGGTTAGTTGAATACAACCCATTGAATGGATTAGTTCACCGCATTGTTTAACGGATATTAAGGAGAACAATCAGCAATAACAATAACATGTGTGAAGAAATTGTATCGATTGATATTCAAGGGTTCCACGGAAACAATAAACAATTTATTATAAAAGAAATTGGAGTGGTTTTTTAATAACACAAACATTAACACACTCAATTCTCATTTCATTGTACATTCCCCATATGATTTTACTAAATTAAATAAGCACTTGAGAAAAACTGCTGCTTAGATGACAAAGACCTATCATAAAATTTGGTGGAATGACGGTTTGAATTACTATAGAGAAGCACAACAACATATAAGAAAAATAACTAGTCGAAAACGAGTAATTTGTAAAGGATATGAAAAAAATCTTTTTCTAATAAACTTTCTAAAAAACTATGACATAACAGATATTTATGAACTTGGTTCTCCTTCATTAAAAGACATGAGTGGTAACCAGTTCCCATTTTGTTCACTACATTGTACGGAAGGGGTATGTGCATTGAATAATGCTCATAAAATTTTAGACTACTTTGAGAGTTGCAAGAGAGAACATCTTTAAAAAAATTGAGGAAAACAATAACAATCATTTTACAAATTTAATAAATAAAATTAATATTTTAATATCTGACTTTGGAAATATAATAATTGGAGCGGATCTACAATTTCTTATCAAGTCAAGGAACTTGTTCATGAAAGTTGGAAATTTCAATATTATAAAAACACAACATTTTGAGAACATTTTGATTTCTGTAAATCTTGTTATGATAATACAGAAACGTGCTTGTTTTCACTTTCTTATTCAACAACGTGATGTTAAAAAACTTATTACATCATATAAACTACATGTCTAACATTCTTATATAAGCTACCTTTGTCAAATTTAAACACTAAATAAAGAAAAAGAAACATAAGAAAAACTAGTTTATTTATTTATTATGGTGGTGAAATTACCTATAAACAGGGGAAAGATATGTGTACACACACACATACACACACACACACACACAGGCGGACACAGAGCGTTTTCCCGCTTAAACATACGTATTTGTTTTTCCTCGTAACATCGTATACGGGTCCAGCGATTTGAAGGGCTATGTAAGGCCATATCCGGCAGTTCCCTGTGGCGGCGTTACGCGTTTTTAACGTTGAAACTACACGATCGGGCGAGTTCTGGCCACGTTTTTGGCAAATTTGCAAGCTTTGTTGTTGCTGTCCTGCTGATAAAGCACCTGACAGTTTTGGAAATCGGACCTAACATAGAACCACCAAGCATCGATACTTAGTGATAGAACAATTGGCCACGTTGCAAACCGATCGCAGTCGTTGGCGTTGCCAGACAGTTCCTACATTTGGGCGCGGAGCGTTGAAATTTGAATTTCAACTGAAATTTGAAATAGAATTTAAATTCGATTTTTCAAATTTAAATTGAACCGATTAAAGTAGATCGCTGTCCTTGTCGTTGCCAGACAGTTCCCACAATTGGGCGCGGACCGCTAAAATTTGATTTTGTATTTGAATTTGATTCTGAATTTAAATCAAATTGAATTTACCCAATGGACAGTCCAGCGGTGAGCCCTGCCCACACTGGGCCACACAACTCCGAGATCGAGCAGGAAACTGATCCTTTTGCAAGGAGAGCAATATTATAGCGGACTCCACAGAAGGATGAATGTCTGCAAATGACACTAAGCAACGGCCAAGGAAACTACGAGCCAAAAACAATAAGCGAGGCAATTGGCAAAATTGGAAGTATTCTGGAAGGATTGGCGGCCATAATTTTTCTCAAAGGCCGGCGCCACATATATCAGCTGATGAAGGATGAAATCACAAACCTGATGAGCATCCAAAAGAGGGCTGAAACGCTTTGCGCACGAGAGATAAGCAACCAAAATTCTGGTCAGACTAGCCAAGTGGAACCTACAAGGGCCAGCAAGTGCACCCAGACACATACAAAGATCGGAGAACTAAATACCACCAAAAGTGATTCTCGAAAGAACACTCCCAAAGACCGAGGGAATCATTATCCGGGAGCCGTCAAACTCCGCCCAAAAAGGCGAAGGGTGCTGTCAGGCCTTCCACTGGGGCTATACTTCCCCGTGCAGCCTCCAACCATAGCGATACTGCGCAAGCGGAACAGAAAAAGCGTGAATGGACAAAAGTGCAAAAGCCACAGCATAGGAGGGTCCGACAGGATGCAATCATACTGACTGGCAAAGGATGTACATATGCCGATTTATTAAAGTCGGTACGAGGTGATCCTTCTCTTCAGCACCTGAGCGGGGATGTCCAGGCAATACGAAAGACAGCAAGTGGAGATCTGTTACTGCGCCTCAGCAAAGCCCGGGTCCACAGCACTAAGGTAGTAGAGGATGCCGTAGGCAAAGCTTTTGGAAGACTTGGATGAGTTGGTCACTATTGAGGAGGTCCAGAAAGCAGTGGAGTCTGTTCTTGAACAGCCCGGGATCTCGGTCAGATCCATTAGGAAGAGTGTGCACGGCATGCAGATAGCGTTCTTATCCTTGCCAGTAGCGTCGGCAAGATAATTGGATGAGCTTGCAAAAATCAGAATTGGGTGGTCAGTATGCCGCATTCAGATGCAGATGAGACCAAAGCGATGCTTTAAATGCTTCGAGTTTGGCCACATTGCTGTCAACTGCAAGAGTAATGCCGACCATACAGGAAAATGCTTCAACTGTGGTCTCCCAGGACATAATGCAAAAGGATGCACCAAAGCGCCCAGCTGCCTTTTATGTGCTAAAGAAATTGGCCCAGGCAGCTCTCAGCAAACGGATCATGCAGCCGGCAGCTTCAAATGCCCCTTCTACAAGGAAGCTCTGTAAAACTGCAAATGTTAAGGTTCCTCCAAGTTAACCTTAACCACTGCAGAGCGGCGCAGGATCTCCTAGCCCAAACTGTATGTGAGCTCAAGATCGATGTCTGTATTCTGAGTGAGCCTTATAGAAGCGAGAGACACCCAACCACGAGGCAGTATGCGATAGACTCTTCAGGATGCGCTGCCCTATGGATATGCGAAGGACACAATCTCCAGCTGGATGCTGTATGCAAAGAAGATGGGTTTCTAAGAGCAAAAATTGGAGACTACTGGATATACAGCTGCTACCTTGTTCCCAGCCTTTCGTTGCCAAGATTTAAATACACACTGGACAGAATAGCTCAGGACGCGAGTGGAAGGCAAAACACCGTGATAGCAGGGGACTTCAACGCATGGTCCGAGGAATGGGGATGCCCATCGACGAACGCGAGGGGGAGAGCTCTCCTCGAGGCCTTTGCAGCTCTAAATATTGTCCTGCTCAACACCGGAACAAGCAACACTTTCAGCCGAGGAGGAATTGGATCCATCATTGACCTGTCGTTCACTTCCAACGCCCTTGCTAGGCAGGCCAAATGGAGCTTAAGTGATGTCTACACTGCAAGTGATCACCTAGCCATAGTCATCGTGATAGGATATATGCAGCACACAAGGACCCACCACCACCCACAAACTGGTTATAAAGCCGACAGTCTGAGGAGGAATGAATTCGAAGCAGCCTTTAACCCACCTCAAATATCCTGTGATGCAAACTTGGCAACTAACACCCTGATGCGTGCTTTAGAGGTAGCGTGCAACTGCAGCATGGCCAAAAAAGAGAATACAGGAGGCACCATAACCCAGTATACTGGTGGACGGAAGATATAGCAAACGCTAGGCGAGCTTGTATTGCAGCTCGAAGACACTACCAGCGAGCGAAGGGAAAGCCAGAATTCGCGACGCGTCGTGTCGAATACTCGACCTGCCGAAGGGTGCTAAAGAAAGCAATACGCACCAGCAAATTATCCTGCTTCTTGGCACTGTGTGATTCTGCATAGAATAATATCTGGGGAAAGTCACAGTTAAAAAGCTAAAAGCTGTCATGCCTGCCCCTCTGATGGAAGCTGATGCGATGCGGACGATAGTCACGACCCTGTTCCCACCGATGCCATCGATTCCTATGGAACCAGCAACCGAGATCATCCTTATCCCGCCCGGACATGAGGTTACAGTGGAGGAGCTAGTAGTCATTGCAAGAAAAGCCGGAGATGACAAGGCGCCAGGACCGGATCTTATCCCGAATAAAGCGCTCAAACTGGCAATTGAGCTTAGTCCGAGCACGTTTGTGGACTTGTTCAACGTGTGCATAAAGGAAGGCACTTTTCCAGACAGATGGAAAGCGCAGAAGTTGGTGTTGCTTCCAAAACCCAACAAACGAATTGGAGAGCCATCATCCCATAGGCCTATCTGCCTCATAGATACGGCAGGTGGATCCAAACAATATTGCGTGGTACTGACGCTTGACATAAAGAATGCGTTAACACGGCAAGCTGGGCAAAAATCCTAGGAGCAATTACCGATTTCAATATGCCAGAGTACCTCAAACGCATGATCGAAAGCTACTTCAAGGACAGGATACTACAGTACCACACTTTGGAAGGAGAAAGGAACTACGCAATTACTGGAGGTGTTCCACAGGGATCAGTCCTTGGACCTTTACTATGGAACGCTATGTACGACGGCATTCTGAGGCTACCCCTACCAGCAGATACTACCGTTGTAGGCTTTGCTGATGACGTTGCTGGTGGTGGCCAAACATATCCACGAAGCGGAGGAGAAGTGCGGTACTGCAGTTTCTACCATTAGAGAGTGGCTAGCTAGAGCGGGACTTCAACTAGCGGACCACAAGACTGAGGCGGTGCTCATGAGCAGCAGGAGCGTCGTGGAAAGTATTCGCTTGACTGTGGGCTCTGCGGTCATCCAGTCGGCGAGAGCTATACGGTATCTGGGTGTCTATCTCGACGCAAGGCTTTCCTTCAAAGAGCACCTAATCCATACAAGCGCAAGAGCTGCCGAACTTGGAAGAGCCCTAAGCAGGATAGTGCTCAAAACAAGGGGACCCAGGCAAGCAAGGAGGCGACTCCTTATGAAAGTTCTTAAAGCAACTATGCTCTATGGTGCTCAGATCTGGGCAAAGGCAACAGAGACCAAAAGCTACCGACGGGGACTCGAGTCTACCTACAGGCTCGGCGCTCTAAGGGTCTGCTGCGGCTTTAGAACGGTATCAGACGATGCTGCATTAGTCATTGCCGATTGATCTGCTGGCAGTTGAAGCACAGGAGATATTTGTCCAAAGGCGTCAATCAATAGAAGACTTACAATCGGAGGCTCGCATAAGGAAGCAACAAGCCAGATGTCGATCTATTGAAAGGTGGCAGAGGAGATGGAATGTATCTACGAAAGGAAGATGGACCAACTCATTAATCCCTGATGTGAAGAAGTGGGTCCAGAGGTCACATGGACAGGTCAACTTCCACCTAACCCAGCTGCTGAGTGGCCATGGCGTATTCAGGAAATACCTGCATCGCTTTGGACACGATTCCTCCCCTGAATGCCCTCTGTGCGCATTGGATGAGGACGCGGAGCACGTTCTCCTGCACTGCTTGCGGTTCGAAGAAAGTAGAGCGCTGCTCTGCACTAAAATAGGAGGGCCTCTTAGTAGCTCTACGCTAGTGAAGAACATGCTCGATAGTGTCGAGAAGTGGGAAGCCGTTTGTACCTTTGCAGAAGGCACGATGAAAACGCTGCGGAATGTGGAAAGGCAGCGCCGTACGGAAGAGGTGCCCTAGGAGGCATTCGCTCAGATCCTGCGTAGCAATGCTTCGCGGCAGTACCGCAGGACACCTGACCACCACTTTTTTATTTCTTTTTCTTCTTATCTTCCCACCTATCTATCACCACTCATATCTATATCATAGCTTAAACCTAATTGTAATCTTAAACTTCACTTAAATAAATCTGGAATTAAAAAAAAAAAAAAAACACACACACACACACACATATTTGCCCTCTAACACGTGTGCATACAAACACGATCATGTATGCATGCTCACGTTTCAACCTTTAACCTTTGTTATGGAGGTGAAAAACTCACACATTTCCCTTTAAATTCATATATACATTCAAACTGAGGCTCAGTTTAAAACACGACTTGGAGGAAGGAAGCAGAAGATCATAAAGCCTACAAAGCAACGAAGAAATCTAGCAATAGCAGCAACATGCACGCAATAACAATTAAGGAGTTTCTGAACCAGTATTATGATATCATTCACTATCATGATCTGAAACAGATTGAAGAATTCCAATCATACATGAAGCTGGCGGAAAAGTCTCCATACCAGTTATCAATACATGGAAGTCATAGAACTTCATGTCCATGGTCTTCCAACGAGGCACAGCACAGAAAAATTTCGGAAAAACAAGGCTGAAAAAATTATTAATCATTATAATAAACTAAGCTTAAGATAAAAAATTTTAGTTAAACTCTTTAACTGTTGTTGCTCTTTCACTGTTTAGCTGTTGTTGCTGTTTAGCTGTTGTTGTTGTGTTGCTAGTTAGCTGTTGTTGTTTACCTGTTTAACTGTTTAGCTGTTGTTGTTCAACTGGTTAGTTGTTGTTGTTGCTTACCTGTTTAGCTGATTAGCTGTTTAGCTGTTGTTGTTGTGTTGGTAGCTGTTCACACATTTCAAGATTAACTATGTGCTGACGATCAATTAGTATGTTTGAGGACACCCTTCTCATAAATCATAAAAATGTCGTTTTCATGCTCACCGATACGGTTAACCTCACAAAAGGGACAATGCACACATTAACTTGTTGAACAAGGGTCTCTCGGAGTGTCAAATATCACGGTTAACCTCACAAAAGGCACAATGCACACATTAATTTGTTGAACAAGGGTCTCCCGCACTGTCAAATATCAATAAGATATCTTGAGTCAGACGCTTCTATGCACTGGCGCCTGCGTACACACATTCACCCTCAACCTTTAATACCGCATACTCGTAGCGATTAATTAGTATGCTTGAGGACACACACTTATCATAACGATCGACATTAACTTATTGAACAAGGGTCTCCCGAACTGTCAAATATCAATAAGATATCTTGAGTCACATGCTCCTGTGCACTGGCGGCGCGTACACACATTATACAAACACGATCATACATGCTCAGTTTCCCACGCACACGCACACACACCCTCGAACACATTTATCCTGTGGCACGTGCGCATGCAAACACGATCAAATAACCGATATACCCAAACAACTCACCCTCGAACACATTTACCCTGTGGCACGTGCGCATACAAACACGATCATCCATACTCAGTTTCACATGCTCCCCTGCATACTAATTATCCCTATTATGACCTATTGTACAAATAACCGATCCACCCAAACAACTCATCGATCCTTTATTACCTAATCCCCCTCCTCACAACCCATTACCTTCATTTATACACCCTCATTCGTTTTTATTACCCCACTCCTCTTTTTGTTCCAGAATCCCCATTCAGTTTTGCCCACTCCACTTTTTGTCCTAGAATCCGCGTCCATTGTCCTAGAACCCGCGCCCATATTACTCCTGACAATTTTTACCTACGTGACAGGAGACCACCTTACGTACCTACCTTTTTACCCTTCACGTACCTACCTTTTATCCCTTACGTACCTTTTTTACCGGAAACCACCTCACTCCACTTTGTGCACCAGAAATTCCCTCACTCCACTTTTTGCTCCAGAACTCCATTTCCTATCTACTGCACAGTACCTGGACGATCAGCAGCGGACATGGGATGAACGCCTCCCGGAAATCAGCCTGTCGATCAATACTAGCGCATCAGACACCACCGGATTTAGCCCAGCGTATCTGCTACAAGGGCGCGAGCCTCGTTTGCGGGAGCCCTGTACGTAGAGGTGACTCCAGTCATACGAGCGGAATCAAGGATGCCCTAGGAGAAGGAACGACACCTGCAGGACGTGTTCAAGACCGTCGCTGAGAATGCGCAACAAGCAAGCGCGGACCAAGAAAAGTACAACAACCTACGCCGCCGAGAGTGGAAGCTGGCCATCGGCGACTTCGTACTGTTGAGACAGCATCATTTGTCGAAGGCAGCCGATGGACACCTAGCTACGATAGACGCTGCCGGGTCGTGAGCTATATCTCGCCCACGATTTTACGCCTCCAAGACGCCAAAACAAAGAAGAGGCGCAGTGCGGGATTGGCCGATTTGTAGGCATTCCATGGGGAGGAATCGACAAGCGAAGGTTAACAGGTACCGGGTGGGGTAGCCTTCCACTAACTTCCATGCTTTGTGACCATAATTACCCTGACATGTACTTAATTATAAGATATTAGTAGAGTTTCACGTTTCGCACCATGAGTTTAGATATTTTTTCACCCAAACCCCGGTGAAGTAAGGGGGGGTGTGTGTGTGTGTGTGTGTGTGTGTAACGTCGCATGAAGTGACACCACATTATTATTTTTATATTAATTAAAATAAATAGATACCTAAGCAATATACCCAATAGTATTTCCTTGAAGAGAAACAGAAGCATAGGCTAAGGCAACTTTCTGACTTTAACATATACTAAGCTGAATGAAATATCTACGTAGTGTCCAAATTACAATCCGATCGAACAATAAATATAGAAGTTATTTAAGAAAATATGAGCATAAAACCAAGTGCTTCTGTACGCTAACAAGGGAGGCGGGCGAGCGCGAACCGCGAGCGCCATCTGTCGGGATTAATTTCAAAGCATGTGCATATGCATATTTGTATAAATTTAACAAATTAAACTACACGGGATCATAGGTCGAAGGGTATCCCACTGTCGCGTTTTGCGCGACTGTTGCTCTCGTTATTAATGCATTGGATACCATAATTAGAGCAATTACAATTAGTATTATGGTTATCCAGAACAAGTCTGCATTTTGGACTTCCACTTATTTACGAGTATAACATTTGCTGTGGAGTCAACAGTTTTAGTGTCTATCAAACCCATTTTGGGTATACTAATTTTATAATTTTGTAAAAAATCTTCTCTGTTTTTATATATATTTTCAGTTTTGCTTATTCTATTTGTCTCTATGGACATTTATATTGGGAATTATTTCTTAAATTTTGTCAATGTTAGTTAGGATTTTATTTTTTGTTTTACATTATTGCCTGCCTGATTCTAGCTATGGCTTCACGGGCCATATTGGGTTAACAGGGCATATTAGTATATGCTCCATTTTACAATGTGTCTTACAAATTTTTATACCCTTCGACCATTGAAAATGGTCAAAAAAGGGTATACTAACTTTGTGCAAATGTATGTAACAGGCATAAGGAGGCGTGGGAGACCCCATAAAGTATATATATTCTTGCTCTGGATCACAAGCCGAGTCGATTGAGCCATGTCTGTCTGTCTGTCCGTCTGTCCGTCTGTCTGTGTGAACGCACAGATCTCAGCTATTATAAAAGCTAGAGTTACCAAACTTGGCAGGAAGACTCCTGTGTACTATAAGCAGATGAAGTTTATTTCAAATGTTAGGTGCCACGCCCACCGCCCCCACAAATCAATAATTTAATTTTTGAACTTAATTTGTAAGCGCTGTATATAAGATACAACTTTCTGACTTTAACATGTACTAAGCTAAATGAAATATCTACGTAGTCCCCAAATTACAATCCAATCGAACAATAAACACAGAAGTTATTTAAGAAAATATGAGCATAAAACCAAGTGCTTCTGTCAGCTAACAAGGGAGACGGGCGAGCGCGAAGCGCGAGCGCCATCTGTCGGGATTAATTTCAAAGCATATGCATATGCATATGTGTATGAATTTAACAAATTAAACTACACGGGAACATAGGTCGAAGGGTATCCCACTGTCGCGTTTTGCGCGACTGTTGCTCTCGTTTCTTATATATATTTATATTTATAGTTAATTTATAATTAGTTAATTTTTACTGCTGCTGATGTTCATCTGCTGGTGTCAGCTGGGCGTCGCCGGGGGTGGCACGCTGACACTCCCTCGCTGCTGTCTATTTCTGGGCTGCTGATGATGTTGATGGCTGCTCACAAGTCCCCAGGCAGTGAGGACTCCAGACTCCTCCGCAGTCCGGTGGGCAAGTCTTTTTAGGCTTCGTTAGTGCCGGAGCTGGTGCTGGATAAGCTATTGGTTTTGGAACTTCATTAATTACTGTTATATTTTTAGTATTTTCTGAGTGAGTTTTCTCGAGTTTTTGGGTCTTTATTTCTTGCTGATATTGCAACAAGTGGTCTAGCTCTGCATTTAGCTTTAGGGCTTTCGACCAAACCGGTGGCGTTTGCTGACCGTATATTAGCCACCTTACGTGGGGTATACGTTATTTTAACTTGGTCTTTAGACCGCCACGGTGCTTTCCCATATCTCAATACAACTCTACTCACTCAGATTTGTTCCCAGTTTGGCCATGTAAAATGTGTAGTGGCGATTTCTCGGTATTTATTTTCCAGCCTTCCAGTCCAGTTTTCCTCCGATATGTATTTATTGGTGTGGTTTCGTCAGTTTGTCCATCGTTGGACAACTGTCACGGTCGCCATGTAAAATGCGTAGACACACGTTTGCTTTTTTAGCCGTCAGGCTGATTTAAGTTTTTATTCAAATCTTGTTTGGCAGAAATGGTTCTGCCAGTTCAACTCTTTACAAGTGTCTGTGTTCTGATTCTTAAATATATTTCGTCGAAGGCTAAGCCGCGTAGCTGCGCTGCCGGATACGCCAGCAGCGGAGCGGCTCTCTTATGTATATCTTATATATCTATGCTTATCGAGAGAGCGAGTTATGCACTTATGTATTAGGCATTTGGTCGGCGTGGGAATGCTGACCATGCACTTATACTTTGTAGCCTTCAAGTGGACGATCATGTTACATCCGCCTTGGGCTTTATTGGTTGCATAAACATATCAACAAAGTGCTGCTATGTGTTTGTATGCTGTAAATACTATTGTACTTAAATGTTCTTAATATTACATAGGCGCATACTACACTAGTTTTCTTTCGTCGGTACACAACAGCAACTGCAAATCTAATTGTACATATGTATGTATATAAAATCGTGCAATAAAGTATGTTGAAGTGGGACGCCAATACATACATGTGCATACATGTGCACATGTCTGCACATGTATGTATGGGCATCCCACTCGCACATTCATACATAACTTTACAAGGGCTTATGATCTCTGTTATTGTCTAGCATTCTATTTGCAAAAGATTGAGAGCACAACAAAATAGGAAACATCCAATTGGAATCTTACTGAACATGCAAAGCATAACAGACAAAATAAAATAATTTAATTTGTTTGACTGTAATTATTCTTTTAGTTTATTAGAATAAAATAAATAAACAAAATAAAATAAGAAATAATTAATAAATGAAAGTTCGAACCCGCCTCAACCGGGAGTTGAACACAACCTCTCTCGCAACCGTCCGCCACTCTAACCACTCGGCCATTGCCTCACTGTTTGGCCTATCGGCAAAGCTGCATTGTGAACCAATTCTGTTACCATACAATGCAAATAAAAAGTTTAATAAAATGCTGTCTTAACTGTCTTAACTTAAGAGATTAAATGACGACATTTCTTGTGTTCTCTTAAATACTAGCTTAACTACTTATTTTATTATTGATGAGCTCCAACAAGTCATATGGACAACTTAAAAAACTGCCAATTCAAGGATATTGTAATGCTGACCCAACTATTTTAATTGGACTAAACAATCTCCATTTAATTTCAACGCTGAAGAGTGTCAAGATCGCACATAATATGGTCGCTGCCAAAACAACAATGGGATGGATTCTTTTTGGATCAGAGAATAAAATGACAACTAGATAAAATGTATCACACCTGTTTGTAAATCATGCTCATTTATCGGAGGACTCGGTAAATAGCGACTTGCACAAATTGATAGCTGATTACTTCACTACAGAAAGCTTTGGGGTCAGGCTTATGGATAAGTCTTTGGAGTCACATGAAATTATACGAGCTCGTTAAATATTATCAAACACAACAAAGAAGCTTGATAGAGCATATGAAACAGGTCTATTATGGAATGAAAACAACATAAAACTGCCAGAGAGCTATGGAATGGATTTAAAAAGACTACGTTGCGTGGAAAATAAAATTTGTAGAAACAACCAATTTGAAGAATACAAAACTGCCATAATGGATTTCATAAAAAAGGGTATACCGTAAAACTCACTGAGGAAGAAGCAAAAACTACTGGACCTCGTATATGGTACTTGCCACATTTTGGTGTGTACAATATTAATAAGCCAAAAAAGATGACACTGGTTTTCGATGCTGCAGCCACCGTGGAAGGAGTTTCGTTAAACACCAATCTTTTAAAAGGTCCCGATGAAAATCCACGATTAATACAAATTTTGATTCAATTTCTCCTAGACCAAATTGCCGTTTGTGGCGATATAAAGGAAATGTTCTAGCAGGTGCAAGTGCGAGAGGATGACCAAGACTCGCTCCGTTTTCTTTGGCGCCATGGAGATCAATCTGCGGATGTCGAAACATACAAGATGCAAGTGATGATATTGAGAGCAGCTTGTTCACCCTGCGGCGCTCAGTATATAAAAAATCTAAATACGATACGAAATTCACTCAAAAGCAGTCTCCAGAGCAATTATATCAAATCATTATGTGGATGATTTTGTTGCAAGTTTCACGTCGGACCAGGAGTCCTAAGAGTGCATAAAATGGCTAATTTTGACTTAAGTGGTTTTGTTTTCAATTCGAAAAACCTTACAGAAAAAACTAAATAATAACGAATATGTCCAGTCGACTGTCAATTTGAGTTCTAATTCCGTTGATAAAATTTTAGGAATGTTCTGGGACACCCAAACAGACAAACTTTTATTTGATTTAAAGATGAATCGAGTAGACAAGGATATCGTAAACGGTCAATAATGCCCAACAAAAAGGGAATTATTAAGTCTTGTAATGTCTGTATATGATCCATTAGGAATGCTTTCAGATCTCATGCTCCAAGGAAAATTATTGGTACAGAAGGTATGCCGTGAAGGAATTGACTGGAACGATCTCTAGCCTGAAGCCTTATTTGACTGATTTAAAAAATGGATGTTAGAATTGGAGAATATCAAAGAGTTTAAGCTAAGCCGTTGTTATTCATAAAAATTTTTGTCTCCAGAAGCTTGGCTGGAATTACATGTTTTTGTGGATGCCAGTGAGGAGGCATTTGCAGCAGTTGCCTACTGGCGCATCATATTTGCTGGAGAAGTAGAACTTTCCTTTGTAGCCGGAAAAACAAGGTGTGCTCCGTTGAAGATACTCTTCATTCAGAGGCTTGAATTGCAAGCTGCTGTTCTTGGAACCCGTTTAAAAAAGGCGATATTGAATAGTCACAACAAAGAGGTTCAACGCACGATTTTATGGTCCGCTTCGCAGACGGTTATTGCTTGGATCCGATCCGATCATCGACAATATAAGCAATTTGTTGCACACCGAATCACTGAAATACTGGATACGATGTCGGAAAGCGATTGGCGTTGGGTTCCAACCAAATTAAATGTTGCACACAAGACATCAAAAACACAAAAAGGAAAAGAGTATAAACCAAATAATATGTGGACTGAAGGACCACCATTTTTATTACTTGAGGAAAGTTTAGCTAGATCTTCAAGTGAACAGACGTGTTTTTCTTTTGCTCCCCGAATTTCATTAGATATCTTTGAATAACCGGTGTTCCATGTACCAAGAGCTTACTAATACTTCTTCACTCGCAGGTGCTTTCTATTAAATTAGTCAAACATTTTTGTTTGGTAATTTGGTAATTGGTTTGCTATTGGTTTTTTTGTTTACATCAACTCTTTTTAGTTTTGTTGTTGTATTGCTTGGTAGCTTAGTCTATTTTTAGATTCTGTCGCGAACGCGCTTACTCTTTTCAGTTCGCTCTCTCTCCTACTTTCGTTTGCGCTGTGCATTTGTTGTTGCAGTTGCTGTAATGACAGCTAGTGCTCTCGCCTACTTAGCAATTGCTCTCTTTTCTTACGTAGTTTACTCTTAGTTTTTTTGAACGTTTTATTTGGCTACTCTTTTACAGCGGTGTCTTAATATAATGAAAGGAAATCTTATCTGTGCTATTAAAACCTGTCAAAGCGAGATTACATGCGCTCAACCTAGCATTGTATGTTGGCTATGTGATAATGTCAATGGTACTGTTTAGTGGTTTTCGTACGCTATCTCAACAATTCTATAAGCTGGACTCGGAATTTAATGGTTTTCAGCTGTTGAGTGAGTCCCCGAAGCGCAAAAAAATCTACGCGCAAAGAAGAAACCCTGTCTGCTGTTACTTTGCCTTCGACCGCCTCCGCTCAGCATAGTACTCCTTTGACACAGGCGTTGAAACCGATCACCACATCTGTGGTAACGAGATCGGCGCCTTAGAAGAATTCGGTTACCGAATCTGTCAACAACGAGTCTCTGCAGCCAATGACGCCAAACATGCCCTCTACGTTATCACCTACCTTAGTCTCGATACGTGTGTCTGCTTTACCTAGGGCTACAACCAATAATTCTTTATCAGTGGTGCCCAAGCCTCTTGTAGGGATTCCCCCGAGGAAGCAAATCTTTGTTTCCAGGCTTGCCCCTGATCTCACATCTGATGATGTCATGGCTTATATTCAAGCTAAAATACTAGCCGCTGAGATAAAGGTAGAAAGATTTAAGTTATCTTATGAACGGGACGTATCATCCTTTAAACTTTGTGCCCCCAATGAATGCTTTAACCTCATTGTGCACTGTATCAAATTTCAATTTATATTACCTGTTCTTATATTCCCTCATCTGATATTTCCGTCTATTTGGACCATCTTTCATCTATCCAAACTGTTGCATCCAAACTATCTGATAGAGATTATCTACTAGCTTTTGGTGATTTTAACTTAGCAGAAGTTGGTTGGTCGTGTCAATCCGGTATTCTGGCGCCCTCTATCTATAATTCTTTTTAAAATCGCCTATCAGAACTATCTTTATTTCAATTTAATAATATTCCTAATTGTAGCGGTAGAATGCTTGATTTAGTTTTGTCTTCTGATATACTTTTAAGCATTACCTCCAGAACTGATCCCTTAGTACATCATGAAGATCTCTACCATCCTACGTTTGACCTTGTTCTAGCTCTGCCTACTCCAATGCAAACTGCATCTGTTCCTCGTGATTTTAACGTTGTTTCCGTAAGACCGATTTTGGAAAACTTAATCATTTAATATTAGAACATGATTGGTCATTTTTTTATTCATGTTCTGACCTAAATACTTCTATCTCATTTTTGTATTCCTCCATGAATTCATTTTTCGACCAATGTGTTCCTTTTGCTTTCCCAGTAAAGTCAAACAGGCCACCTTGGTTCTCTCGTGAACTTATGAGGTTAAAAAATTTGAAATCTCGGTATTTTAAAAAATTTTAACTAACTCGTAAACCTTTTGACTTCTCATGATATATTGCTGTTAGAGCAAACTTAATTGCTCTAAATGCAAATTGTTACAACAAGTATTTGAGTCGTTGTCGTTTACAGTTCACTCGGGACCCTAAGTAGTTTTACAACTTCGTCAACCTGAAACGTAGATCAAGAAGATTCACATCCTCTTTATTTTTCGGAGAAAATGAAGCAACCACTGATCAGGGTGTAGCCGATTTGTTTGCAGACTTTTTTCAATCTACCTACTCAACTAATCCGTATAGTTCTTCCATACATCCTTCTCCTTACCCTTTTAATAATTTTAACACTCTTTTTATGCCCTTCATCATTGAAAATGGTCAGAAAAGGGTATACTAACTTTGTGCAAATGTATGTAACAGGCAGAAGGAGGCGTGGGAGAACCCATAAAGTATATATATTCTTGCTCAGGATTACAAGCCGAGTCGATTGAGCCATGTCTGTCTGTCTGTCTGTGTGAACACACAGATCTCAGCTATCATAAAAGCTAGAGTTACCAAATTTGGTAGGAAGACTCTTGTGTACCATAACTTGATCAAGTTTATTTCAAATGTTAGGTGCCACGCCCACCACCCCCGTAAATGAAAAATTTAATTATTGAACTCAAATTGTAAGCGCTGTATAAAAGATACAACTTTTTGACTTAAACATATTCTAAGCTGAAGCGCGATGCGCGAGCGCCATCTGTCGGGAATAATTTCAAAGCACGTGCATATGTGTATGAATTTAACAAATTAAACTACACGGGAACATAGGTCGAAGGGTATCCCACTGTCGCGTGACGCGCGACTGTTGCTTTCCTTACTGGTTTGTCCTACTATTAATAAAACTTCTTTACTTAGTGATCTGAAATCTTTTAAACCTATTTTCTTTCCTGTCCCTGATGGAGTTCCAGGATGTGTTCTAAGATTTTGTGCGGACTCACTTTTTAAACCAATTTTTAAGCTGCTTGACTTGCCACTGTCTAACAGTTATTTTCCACCTATTTGGAAAAACTCTTTTTCCATTCCTCTTCACAAAAGTGGATTTAACCAAGATGTGAAGAACTATAGGTGTATATCCAAATTGTCTGCAATACTCAGTTTACCTTTATGAGTAAATCAATAATTTCGCCCCACCAACATTGGTTTGTAAAGGCAAGATCTACTGCTTCTAATCTTCTAGAATTTTCTTCCCGCATTACTTTAGGATTTCGGAAGAAAATGCAAACCGATGTTGTCTATACTGACTTCAGTAAAGTATTTGATTCCGTAAATCATAGTCTGTTGATTCATAATTTAAATTTAATCGGTTTTTCACAAAAGCTTTTTTTGTGGATATCCGATTATTTAACTAACAGGTCTCAACGAGTTCTTTTTAAATAGTGTCATGCCAATCATAGTAACTTCTGGTGTTCCTCAGGGCAGCCATCTTGGACCTTTGCTTTTTAAACTTTTTATTAACGAGCTTCCTTCAATACTTCCTCACTCTAGTATCCTTATGTATGTGGGATTGGTGTTTGGCTGTTTACCCAAACAGTAGATATATAATGTGGGTTCTGGGTGTAAAATGCACGCAGGTTCTAGGACAAAAAGTGGAGTGGTGTAAAATGCACGCAGGTTCTAGGAGTGGGGTAATATGAACGCGGGTTCTGGGACAAAAAGTAGAGTGGGGTAATAAAAATATAATAGGGGTAATAAAAATAATTGGAGGTGTAAATGAAGTTAATGGGTTATGAGGAGGGGGATTAGGTAAAAAAGGATCCTAATTAGCATGTCGATGAGTTGTTTGGGTGGATCGGTTATTTGTAGGTCATAATTGGGATACTTAATGAGTTTTAGGTATATTAGTAGGTGATAAAATAGTGTGGGAAGTGTTAAAGGTTGACAGGTGAGCATGTGAAAGTGAGCATGCATGGTCGTGTTTGCATGCGCAGGTGTTCGAGGGTGTGTGTGGTATTAAAGGCGTCGGCGTCAGTGCACAGAGGGGTGTGACTCATGGTATCTTAATGATATTTGAGACTCCGAGAGACCCTCGTTCAACAAGTTAGTGTGTGCATTGTCCCTTTTGTGGGGTTAACCGTGATATTTGACAGTCCGGGAGACCCTAGTTCAACAAGTTATTGTGTGCATTGTCCCTTTTGTGAGCTTAACCGTGTCGGTGAACATGAAAACGATAGTTATGATAAGGGTGTCCTCAAGCGTACGAATTGATCGTCAGCACATAGTTAATCTTGAAATGTGTAAACAGCTACCAACACAACAACAACAACAGCTAATCAGCTAAACAGGTAAACAACAACAACACCTAAACACCTAAACAGCTAAACAGGTAAACAATAACAACAGCAACAACAGCTAAACAGTAACAACAGTTAAAGAGCAACAACAGTTAAAGAGTTTAACTAAAATTTTTTATTTTATGAATCTTAAGCTTAGTTTATTATAATGATTAATAATTTTTTAAGCCTCGTTTTTCCGAAATTTTTCTGTGCTGCATGCACAGGTATCTGGTCTGAAGTTCTATGACTTCCATGTATTGACAACTGGTATGGAGACTTTTCCGCCAGCTTCATGTATGATTGGATTTCTTTGATCTGTTTCAGATCATGATGGTGAATGATATTTTTATACTGGTTCAGAAACTCCTTAATTGTTATTGCGTTCATGTTGCTGCTGTTGCTAGATTTCTTCGTTGCTTTGTAGGCTTTATGATCTTCTGCTTCCTTCCTAGAAGTCTTGTTATAAACTGAGCCTCAGTTTGAATGCATAGATGGATTTAAAGGGAAATGTGGGGGTTTTTCACCTCCAAAACAAGGGTTAAAGGTTGAAAGGTGAGCATGCATGATCGTGTTTGTATGCACACGTGTTAGAGGGTAAATGTGTGTAATTTCACTTCCATAATAAAGAAACTAGTTTTTCTTATGTTTCTTTTTCTTTATTTAATGTTTACATTTGACAAAGGTAGCTTATATAAGAATTTTAGACATGTAGTTTCTATGATGTAATACATTTTTTAACATCACGTTGTTGAATAACAAAATGAATGGAAGCACATGTTTCTGTATTATCATAACAAGATTGTGGTGGCGGCAATGATAAATATCTTCCTTCTGCGGGGATCGTAAGAGAGGGCGAAAATGCTGTGGAAAATGAAACCGACGCGAGAAAACAATATGGAAAAAAAGTACACAATTCGGGGCGCGTCCAGTACATAATATATGTAGTTTTTCTTAAGCCTAACTTAACATATTTATGTAGGATAAAAGAGCGCGAGAGCCCTTGGTGACTCTCGCACTGTTTACGCCGATATGCTGCCTACTTTTCGGCGGCGAGTTTCGGCGTAAACATTCCGCCCCCTTGCAATACTATTGCAAATAGATGTGGCCGGAATCTTTTTGGAGGCCGCTGGAGGGGCTTGAGGGGCGCTGGTGGACTACGTCTTGAAGACACCGGATAGTACCCAGCCAAACAGAGTGTGCTGGGCTAACGGCAGTCCACCGTGGGACGGAACAAGGCCTGGGAGGATTACGTCGCCATAGACGCCGGCCCCCAGAACAATGGAGACTCTGCTTGGCACATGGCACCGATTGTCCGCCAGCGTAATGCCCGGGTATCGAGTCTGGAGCTCCTTTCCGATATTCTGAGCCGGAGTCCTGATCTGAATTTCCTCCATCTTCAGAGTCACGGGGATGGAGAATGCTAGCGACACCCTTGATCTAAACAAGGCTCGGCAAAATCCATCTTCGGCGGAAAGGCCAAAGGCTTTTGCCAATGAGGTGGGCATGCGGCTGTGTGGACTGCAAGCGTCCAACAGCACACGCACCTCGAAAATTTTGCCGGCCACGTCCAGGTTCACGATGGCCGTCGGCAGCATGCTGATTGCCACCGAGGGGATTGTCGCCAGGGACTGTGGTGGTGGAGGAGGCGGCGTGGATGGGACAGCGTTCTGCGTCTCGGCTAGATTGGTGGTTGGGACATGGAGAAGCGTATGGTGGCCTTCGCCGCATGAGCGACAGGTGCCACCACTGCAACATGAACCATTAGAATGTTCATGTGCAAGGCAGTTCGGGCAGTATTTGTTGATCAAAACTGCCCGAAGACACTTCTCCGCAGCCAGACACAGGAACCGTTGGCACTTTTTCAAGGCATGGACTCCTCTGCAGACGCGACATCTGAACGAGTTCACTCCTTTTGGCTTGGATGGTGTGTGTGCTTTGGGTGGTGCCATCTCACTTATCTGGAAAGGAGGTGGATACAAAATATATATATTATATGTGTATATATATATGGATATAATATATATAAATTGGATATATATATATAACTTATATATATATATAGCTTCGGAGTGGGCAAAAAGGAACTCGTCCGTATTCGCTTGCCAGCGTATACCTAGAGTCTCTGCTTTCAAGTTCTTCCCATTGGAGGACGGAATGGAGGCGTTGAAACCAACGCGAACTTTCGTAGTGGTGCTCTCAGGTTTGACAACAGCATGATGAGGAAGATAAAAATTGTTGCAGTCGTTACTCGGAGAGACAGGCCTCATATGGCCTAAATCTAAATAATCCTGAATAGTGGAGTCATACTGCTCTTTTAAAGGAAAGTTCCTCTTTAAACGATATTCGTTCCTGAGAAACTGAGCGAGTGCGATGGACCTTGAATGTCCTAATTCGAAAGTTTCAGGATTTTTGAATGGGAGAGTAACGACATATCTGCCCTCTTTGGAAGTGGTGCAAAAAAAGTTGTTTTCACACTCTGATTCTGAAACTTTTACCAGCTTGGCTGGTAGATCTTCCACAACCGGAAACTTGGTAAGAAGATCATCAAGCCTTTGTTCTGTGCTGATCTTGATCCTCGTTGAAAAGGAGGAAATGGTCGTAAGATTCGACTTGGCTACTGGTCCAGTGAGGACCCAGCCGAATATGGTCTCTTGACCGAGCAGGGTTCCACAAATTTTGGATACAGAGCCACTCTTCATGATAGATGGGAGTATATCGGCTCCTAGGAGCACGTCTATCTGAGAGCTCTGGTGGAAGTGCGGATCAGCGAGTTGGAGGTTTGGCAGGTCCTTCAGAAGTTCTTGTGAAATTGTGTAGGATGGAAGGTTACCTGCCAATTGGGGGAGAACGAAGGCTTCAGTTTTTAGCTGTAACCTGGGAATGAGCGGGGAGCCAATCTGGAAGTGGCACAACTTTTGTGGATTGGCTGAGATGGCTTAATTTAAGCCAGCTACTTGAACTTTCACGGCTTGGTAGGAGGGCTTTATGATGTTAAACATCCGTTTGGAAATGAACGTAGCCTCTAATCCTGGATCGATCAGTGCACGTGCCTTATAATGCATGCCCAAATGGCAAACATTTATAAGAGCAGTGCCGAGAAGAACACCTTGTGTGTTCGCCGTGAAGTAATTCTGAATATTAGTCGTTGGAGAAGTGGACTGTATATTCGAATTGGGGGTTGGTGCAGAATCTGCTAAAGAGGGCGCGGTAGGAGGGGTGCCACGATGCAGGAGTGTATTGTGGCGACCCTTGCACGTAAAACAATTATGTTGACTCGTGCAGTCTTTAAGGATGTGTCCTCTCGCGAAGCAGTTCAAACACAACTTTTGCTGTTTGATGAAATTGGACCTTTCATCAACAGCCATTTGGAGAAAGCGCGGACACAGACGTATAGGATGGTTCTCCTTTGAGCAAAGTTTGCAGGTTTGTTGTTTGCCTACAACCTTGGTCTCAAAGGAGTTGACCTTCCTTTGTGGAGGCTCTTTTCGAGCAGGTTTGGAACTAGTCTGCGCGCTTGTACTAGGTTGTACGTCCTCTATCGCTTCTAACGTGCGATATCGCTCTGAAAGGAAATCTGACATTTCCTTCCACGACGGAATTTCAGCCTTGTTCTGTACTGACTGCTCCCAAAGTGACAACGTCAGCCTTGGGAGTTTAGACGAGCATAGGAAGATAAGAAGGCAATCCCAGTTCTCTGTGCTGATTTTGGAGTGGTCTAGAGCCGTTAAGCAACTTTGAATAGTGCTTTGAAGGACTTGGATGGCGGCTCCAGACTCGTGAGAAACTGACGGAAGGTTGAAAAGGAGCTTTAGTTGGCTGTTGACTAACAGCCTTTTATTTTTGAACCTATCCGTCAAGTTTTTCCAAGCAGAAGAGAAACCCTCATTCGTGAGAGGGGACTTGGATACGATTGCCTTCGCTTCTCCACTGGTCTTGGCATTTAGGTGGAATAATTTTTCGATCTGACTTAAGCCAGGATCGGAAATGTAGACCGCTGTGAAGAGATCATGGAAAGTTAGCCATTTAAGGTAGTCTCCGCTGAAAGCTTCAGCATCGAAGGGTGGTGACCGGTAGCTTCGTGGGTGGAAGGCTACTTGTGGTGCTGCAGGTGCTGGAGTGGGAGCCGTTGCGGACTCAATACTCTCATTTCATTGAGAGGCAAGTTCCTCGTATATAGAATAGCAGTGGTCATACCGGGCTTGCATGGCGATCTTGTCCGCAGCATTCGTCTCCGTTTGAGACAATGCATTGGAGCAGAGTTCATACTTAAGCTCTACGGCAGTCCAGATGGATCGAAACTGCTCAAGACGCACTCTGTGAGTATGAAGTGAGGATGTAGGAGAAATTTGAATCCTAGCTTCGAACTGCGTGAGCTTATCAGAGGCGTTAATGAACTCTTGGAGTGCCATTTTTAATGCCAGTGAGATCTGATGACCCACTGAACGAGTAATTGGAGGAGTGTGCACCGAAATGTTTGGCACCTGACTAACCTTATTAGTATTATTAGTAGGATATATTTTCTCAGACGAAGGAAAATATATTCGATAATCTCTTTGCAATGTTGCAGCGCTTGTAATACAACAACACAGTGCACAATAAGGCGATAAATAGAAATAAGTGACTTTAAAAGTCACGGTTGCCCACCAAGTAATATTTTTAAAATTTGAGCTAGTGCAGCGCTGGAGGGATAAAAAGGTCAGGTGAGGAAAAGGGTAAAAAAGGTTAGGTGTAATATGGGCGAGGGTTCTAGGACAATGGGCGTGTAAAAAGAGTGCATGAGGGATAAAAAGGTATAGTAGGTGACAAAAAAGGTTAGGTGTAATATGGGCGAGGGTTCTAGGACAATAAAAAGGGTGAGGGATAAAAGGTAAGGTGAGGGGTCAATGAGCCGGGTTCTGGGACAAAAAGTGGTGTGAGGTGGTTTCCTGTAAAAAAGGTGCATGAGGGATAAAAAGGTATGTACGTGAGGTGGTCCCCTATCACTGAGGTAAAAAAGGTCAAGTGTAATATGGGCGCGGGTTCTAGAGGGTGTGTAAATGAAGGTAATGTGTTGTGAGGAGGAGGATTAGGTAATAAAGGATCCTAATAAACATGTTGATCGGTTATTTGTAATAGGGATAATTAATGGGTTGATAGTGTGAGCATGCGCACGTGCGACGGGGTAAATGTGTTCGAGGGTGTGTGTGCGTGTGCGTGGGAAACTGAGCATGTATGATCGTGTTTGCATGCGCAGGTGTTAGAGGGTGAATGTGTGTACGCAGGCGCTAGTGTACAGAAGCGTGTGACTCAAGATATCTTGATATTTGACAGTCCTGGAGACCCTAGTTCAACAAGTTAATGTGTGCATTGTCCTTTTTGTGGGGTTAGCCGTGATATTTGACAGTCCGGGAGACCCTAGTTCAACAAGTTAATGTGTTCGAGGCTGTGCGTGTGCGTGGGAATCTGAGCATGTATGATCGTGTTTGTGTGTTAGAGGGTGAATATGTGTACGCAGCCATCAGTGCACAGGAGTGTGTGACTCAAGATATCTTATTGTTATTTGACAGTTTGGCAGACCCTTGTTCAACAAGTTAATGTCGATCGTTATGATAAGTGTGTATCGTCAAGCATACTAATCGATACGCGTGTGCGGTATTAAAGGTTGAGAGGTGAGCATGCGTATAGCGTATGTTTAGAGGGTGAATATGTGTACGCAGCCGCCAGTGCACAGGAGCGTGTGACTCAAGATATCTTATTGATATTTGACAGTGCGGGAGACCCTTGTTCAACAAGTTAATGTGTGCATTGTTCCTTTTGTGAGGTGTGTGCATTGTCCCTTTTGTGAGGTTAACCGAGTCGGTGAGTGTGAAAATGATCGTTATGACAAGTGTGTGTCCTCAAGCATACTAATTGATTGCTACCTTATCCGTGTTGATGATCAAGCATACTAATTGTGTAAACAAAACATTGTAACCTATTGTCCTTCTATTCAATGTTATACAATTCTTATGAATTAAGATGGGGGGTATAGCATACTCATCTTCTAGCATGGCTCGTTGGGCCAATATTAAGGCGATCGGTGGCCAAATTTTTGTTAGTATAAAAAAGTACACGAAACTGAGTAGAGTGCGTTTGCTACATCAGCGAAAAAAATGAAAAAAAAGTGAAAACATTGTAAAAAAAAATGGCTTTAAACGGAATATATACCACCAAGGCTTTAAATGAAATCGCTGCAGCCATGGAACAACAGCAGCAACAACAACAACAGCAACTACGACAACATCAACAACAACAACTACAACAAAAAGCAGCAACTACAACAACAGCAGCAACTACAACAACAGCAACAACAACAGCAACAACAATATCAACAACTACAACAACAATATCAACAACTACAACAACAATATCAACAACTACAGCCACAACAGCAACAACAATATCTACAACTACAGCCACAACAGCAACAACAACAAAATACACAACTAACAACAACAGCAACAACAATACAACAACAGCAAAACAACAGCAACAACAACAAAACAAACAACAACAACAGCAACAACAATACAAACAACAGCAACAGCAACAACAACAACAAAAAGCAGCAACAACAACAACAACAACAACAACAACAACAACAACAGCAACAACAACAGCAGCAACAACAACAACAACAACAACAGCAACAACAATATCAACAACTACAGCCACAACAGCAGCAGCAACTACAACAACAGCAACAACAATATCTACAACTACAACAACAATATCAACAACAACAACAACAACAACAACAACAACAACAACAACAACAACAACAACAACAACAACAGCAACAACAAGAAATGGGTTTAACTAGAGGAGGCAGGAATAATATAAAGTATTGTCCGCTCTGTGATGTGACTCTTCAAAATAATACAAGTTGGTCACATCATACTCGTACAGAGCAGCATAAGAGACGTGC
Source organism: Zaprionus davidi (assembly GCA_018903715.1). Classification (NCBI taxonomy): domain Eukaryota; kingdom Metazoa; phylum Arthropoda; class Insecta; order Diptera; family Drosophilidae; genus Zaprionus; species Zaprionus davidi. The sequence continues at coordinate 14,375 of JAEIGL010000063.1, read as the reverse complement.
TATTGAACCTGTTGATAACAGGATTAGCAAAAACATTGATTTATTCAATGGAAGGATTCTTCAGTACCTCTATACAAATACTAAGGCAGGCTTGATAATGCCTAATGATTTTCTGCAGGAAGCAGGCGAGGCACTCCTTCAACATCTCTTCGGTGTGCTTGAAGCTCACACTTCTATAAAAGTGAATTTTGAGCTTTTCGCCGAATATGTTTTAATAAAACAAGAGATTGAATGCATGGAAGTGAAGTCTTTCCAATCAAAAATGGAAGTCTTCACTATCAATTCCGATATACATGAATTGTATAAGGAACATGTTGAGAAAATAATCTCGAGAATGGAAAATTTCCAAGAGAAGGATAGTGGATGGGCATTGACTCACATTATCCGATTGGAAATGAATGTGAATGAATATAAACCCATCAGAGGATCCTCCTTTATCGCACTACCCAAGAGTTTGAGTAGTAAAAAAGCAATAGTAAACGTCAAAAACAATGACGAATACTGTTTCAAATGGACAGTGATTGCTGCGATAAAGGGAAATGATCAAAATGCTGAAAGATGTACATCATATGATGTAAGGATATCTGAACACAGAATCAAAGTGAACAATATTGTTTTGAACTTTGAAGGTTTAGAGTTCCCACTAAATCCTAAACATATCAATAAGTTTATGGATATGAACCCGTTGATAAGCATAACGGTGTTTGGATATGATCTGGAAAAGGGAAATATAATCGGCCCCATCTTCTACCCTAAAGACGTGAAAGAACATCACATCAACATGTTGTTGCTGGAAAGCGATGAGAAGGCTCACTACACATGGATTCGAAATCTTTCACGGTAAGTACACACATAAAAACAAAAAATTATATATGTATTTTAGTACTTATAATTACCATATATACTAATTTGATATATATATATATTTTCTTCATAGATTGGTGTCATCACAGACTGGAAGTCACAAGTGTAGACAATGGTTCTGCAATATTTGTTTGAACTATTCTACGAGTGAGGGAGCAGCTAGTCGTCATCATGAGATATGCAGTAAGAAGGTGTGCCAACTACCTTCTGGAAAAAATACAGTTCTTCGTTATAAGAACTATCAGAAGGAAGTTAAGGTACCATTCGCTGTCTACGCCGATTTCGAAGCCATTCTTCAACCGAAGAATGATAGTGTGAGTGAGAAAATGTTAGATGTTAATTTACATTTACCCATATCATATGCATACTATATAAAGTGTGCATATGATAATGAGTTAAGTAGCTTTAAGTTAGAAACAAGTGAGAGGGCCAGTTCAGCATTTATAGATAGCTTAGTAGAGAATGTCACAAATATTTATGATAGGTATTTATCAAAAAATGTTCCGATTCAAATGAGTTTTGATGACGAAGTAGAGTTTCAGGAGACCAAGAATTGTTTTATATGTGCAGCACCCCTGCTAGAAGATAGAGTTAGAGATCATTGCCATTTTACAGGTAAATTCAGGGGTGCTGCACACAATTCCTGTAACTTGAAATACAAAGTACCTAATTTTATACCAGTATTTTTCCATAATTTCACTAGGTATGATTGTCACTTGTTTATTAACGAGTTGGCAAATATACCTGGACAACTTAACGTAGTGCCCCTCAATAAGGAACAGTATATTTCTGTTTCAAAATTTCTTACAATGTCCGATGGAAAGAATTTAGAGATTCGTTTTCTAGATTCTTTCCGTTTCATGTCATCTTCGTTAGATAAATTAGCGTCTAACCTAGATGATTCACAAATGTCCACTACCAGGCAAATGTTTGAGTCCGATTCACAGTTTCAGTTAATGCGTAAAAAGGGTGTGTTTCCCTATGAACATTTAAGTTCAGTTGATAGACTTGAAGAAACTTCTCTACCACCAAGAGAAGCTTTTTATAGTAATTTAACTGAATCTGAATGTTCAGAAGAAAGTTATACACATGCTCTGAATGTTTGGAACACGTTTTCATGTACAACTCTAAAAGATTATTTAGAGTTGTACTTGAAAACTGATGTTCTGCTATTGGCAGACATCTTTGAAAACTTCAGAGAATTATGTATTAACATATACTCTCTAGACCCTGCTCAATTCTTCACTACTCCAGGGCTATCTTGGGACGCCATGTTAAAAAGTACCAAGATTGAATTGGATCTTCTTACAGACATTGATATGTATAGATTTATTCAATCAGGTATACGTGGCGGTCTAGTACAATGCACAAAAAAATATACAAAAGCGAATAATAAATATCTACCAGAATATGATGAAACAATAGATTCCTCATATCTGGTATATTTAGACGCCAATAATTTGTATGGTTGGGCAATGTCACAGTCGTTACCATATGGTGGGTTCGAGTGGTTACCTGTAGATAGTCTAGAAGAGTTTGATGTCTTTAGCATAGCCGATGACTCTGAATATGGATATATTCTTGAGGTAGATCTAGAGTACCCCTTTTCGATTCATAACGATCATAACGATCTTCCGTTCTGTCCGAAAAACAAAAAACCCACTCCCAATTCACATGTTAAAAAGTTAATAGCTGACTTAGAACATAAGTCAAACTATGCTATCCATTATAGGACACTAAAACAGTGTCTACAAAATGGATTAATTTTAAAAAAAAATCCATAGAGGTGTACGATTCTTTCAAAAACCTTGGCTGCAATCGTACATCGATCTTAACACTTTTCATAGAACGAATGCTAAGAATTCGTTTGAGAAAGATTTTTTTAAACTTCTCAATAACGCAGTCTATGGCAAGACTATGGAAAATGTTGAGAAAAGGGTTAATGTGAAATTAATAACTGAATGGGAAAGTGCAACACAAACCGATTCCTCTGGCCGCAAAAGAAATTGCGCACGCTCATTGATTGCTAAAAGCAATTTCCATAGCGTGAAATATTTTAATGATAATTTTTGCGCATTCCAAATGCGTAAGTTAAATGTTTATTACGATAAGCCTATTTATTTAGGGTTTGCTGTGCTAGACATTTCAAAATGGAAAATGTATGATTTTCATTATCAGTATATGAAACCGAAATTCGGAGAGTCTGTACGCCTAAACTATATGGATACAGACTCTTTCATATACACGATTAAAACTGATGATTTTTACGCAGATATACGTGAAGATCTTCCGATGAAATTTGATACATCTGATTATCATTCCGATCTATTAAATAAATACGGTTTTAGCAGCGTTAACAAGAAACGCTTAGGGTTTTTTAAAGATGAGTTGAATGGGAAGCCTATGAGTGAATTCGTAGGCTTACGTTCAAAAATGTATTCATTTCTTGTTCCTGGCGGCCAAGAAGTAAAAAAATCTAAAGGGGTTAAGGCAAGTTGTGTTAAGCGAATCGGCTTTGCTGATTATAAAAAATGTTTAAATACTGGTGAAAAAAAGAGAGGTACAATGTCGTTGATTAGATCAGATAACCATGTGCTTAAAACAAGTACAATTTCAAAAATAGTCCTAGATAGTAAAGATGATAAACGAGTTGTAGAACCAGATTTACATAATACAATGGCTCATGGACATTATAGGCTACAGAAACGTAAGCTTATGGAAGACATAAGTGAGGGTGATGCTCATATTTTAGTTTGGGATAAAAAAATTAAAGAGTTAGAGAATGTTGAAAAACAAACAGTTCAACAGAAAGCACTATTAAAGAAATATAAAGAAGATAAAGAGAACACAGTAGTTGATTTATTTTATGCTGAACTGGCCCTGGCAATAAATTTCGAATAGAAAAAAAGAATTCATTAGACAATTGTTTTGATCTCATATTTATTTGTAAAAAACGATAGAAAATAGTTATTAAATGTGTAAAATGTATATAATGTATATAAAGTATAAAATAAAGTATAAAATGTATAAAACAAAAAAATGTATAAAATGTGTAAAATTTAATATTACGAATAAAAACAAATGTTAATAATATATAAATTTGATAAAGAATAAAAAATGTGTTTGATAAAAATAGGTCAGGTGAGGGATAAAAAGGTCAGGTTTGAAAAGTTCCAAATATAGGTCAGGTGAGGGATAAAAAGCAGGTGAGGGTAAAAAGGTTAGGTGTAATAAAAGTTATAGGTGGGCGAGGGTTCTAGGACAATGGGCGCGGGTTCTGGGACAAAAAGTTGTGTGAGGTGGTTTCCTGTAAAAAAGGTGCATGAGGGATAAAAAGGTATGTACGTGAGGTGGTCCCCTATCACTGAGGTAAAAAAGGTCAAGTGTAATATGGAGAGGGTGTGTAAATGAAGGTAATGTGTTGTGAGGAGGAGGATTAGGTAATAAAGGATCCTAATAAACATGTTGATCGGATATTTGTAATAGGGATAATTAATGGGTTGATAGTGTGAGCATGCGCACGTGCGACGGGGTAAATGTGTTCGAGGGTGTGTGTGCGTGTGCGTGGGAAACTGAGCATGTATGATCGTGTTTGCATGCGCAGGTGTTAGAGGGTGAATGTGTGTACGCAGGCGCTAGTGTACAGAAGCGTGTGACTCAAGATATCTTGATATTTGACAGTCCTGGAGACCCTAGTTCAACAAGTTAATGTGTGCATAGGCCTTTTTGTGGGGTTAGGCGTGATATTTGACAGTCCGGGAGTCCCTGGTCAACAAGTTAATGTGTTCGAGGCTATGCGTGTGCGGAGAGTCGAGCATTATGATCGTGTTTGTATAGCAGGGTTAGAGCCTGCATGTGTACGAGGCGCCAGCATAAAAGAAGGCAACTCCAAGATATCTTATTGATATTTGACAGTTCGGCAGACCCTTGTTCAACAAGTTCAACAAGTCCCTTTTGTGTCGGTGAGTATGAAAACGATATTGTTATAATTTATGATAAGCGTGTCCTCAAGCATACTAATTGATCGTCAGCACATAGTTAATCTTGAAATGTGTAAACAGCTACCAACACAAGAACAACAACAACAACAACAGCTAAACAACTAACCAGCTAAACAACAACTGCTAAAACAGCTAATCAGCTATATCTAAACAGCTAATCAGCTATATATAAACAGCTAATCAGCTATATCTAATCAGCTAATCAGCTATATATAAACAGCTAATCAGCTATATCTAATCAGCTAATCAGCTATATCTAAACAGCTAATCAGCTATATCTAATCAGCTAATCAGCTATATCTAAACAGCTAATCAGCTATATATAACAGCTAATCAGCTATATCTAATCAGCTAATCAGCTATATCTAAACAGCTAATCAGCTTTATCTAACCAGCTAAACGGTAACAACAGTTAAAGATCAACAACAGTTAAAGAGTTTAAGTAAAATTTTTTATTTTATGAATCTTAAGCTTAGTTTATTATAATGATTCATAATTTTTTCAGCCTCGTTTATTAGAAATTGTTCTCTGCTGCATGCACAGGTATCTGGTCCTTCTGTTGCCTCGTTGAAAGACCATGGACATGAAGTTCTATGACTTCCATGTATTGACATCTGGTATGGAGATTTTTCCGCCAGCTTCATGTATGATTTGATTTCTTTGATCTGTTTCAGATCATGATGGTGAATGATATCATAATACTGGTTCAGAAACTCCTTAATTGTTGTTGTTGCGTTCATGTTGCTGCTGTTGCTAGATTCCTTCGTCGCTTTGTAGGGTTTATTATCTTCTGCTTCCTTCCTCGAAGTCGTGTTTTAAACTGAGCCTCAGTTTGAATGCATCGATGATTTTAAAGGAAAATGTAGGGGTTTTTCACGTCCATAACAAAGGTTAAAAGTTGAAACGTGATCATGCATACATAATCATGTTTGTATGCACACGTGTTAGAGGGTAAGTGCATGTGTGAGTGTGTGTGTGTGTGTGCACAAAATCTTTCCCCCTGTTTATAGGTAATTTCACCACCATAATAAATAAATAAACTAGTTTTTCTTATGTTTCTTTTTCTTTATTTAATGTTTAAATTTGACAAAGGTAGCTTATATAAGAATTTTAGACATGTAGTTTATATGATGTAATAAGTTTTTTAACATCACGTTGTTGAATAACAAAGTGAAAGCAAGCACATGTTTCTGTATTATCATAACAAGATTTACAGAATTCAAAATGTTCTCCAAATTGTGTTTTTATAATATTGAAATTTCCAACTTTCATGAACATGTTCCTTGACTTGATAAGAAATTGTAGATCCGCTCCAGTTAATATATTTCCAAAGTCAGATATTAAAATATTAATTTTATTTATTAAATTTGTAAAATGATTGTTATTGTTTTCCTCCATTTTTTTTTTTTAAGATGTTCTCTATCGCAACTCTCAAAGTAGTCTAAAATTTTATGAGCATTATTCAATGCACATACCCCTTCCGTACAATGTAGTGAACAAAATGGGAACTGGTTACCACTCATTTCTTTTAATGAAGGAGAACCAAGTTCATAAATATCTGTTATATCATAGTTTTTTAGAAAGTTTTTTAGAAAACGTTTTTTTTCATATCCTTTACAAATTACTCGTTTTCCACTAGTTATTTTTCTTATATGTTGTTGTGCTTCTCTATAGTAATTCAAACCGTCATTCCACCAAATTTTATGATAGGTCTTTGTCATCCAAGCAGCAGTTTTTCTCAAGTGCTTATTTAATTTAGTAAAATCATATGGGGAATGTATAATGAAATGAGAATTGAGTGTGTTAACGTTTGTGTTACTAAAAACCACTCCAATTTCTTTTAAAATAAATTGTTTATTGTTTCCGTAGAACCCTTGAATATCAATCGATACAATTTCTTCTTCACACATGTTGTTGTTGTTGTTGTTGTTGTTATTGCTGATTGTTCTCGTTAATATCCGTTAAACAATGCGGTGAACTAATCCATTCAACGGGTTGTATTCAACTAACCGATCATGTAAGAGTATGCAATATAGCTGTGCACTTTCATTAGATGTAGCACTAAGCTCTGCTGATATCCTAACATCAATGGGACCAGATTTTACCATTTCATTTTGATATGATAAATCTACAACAACAATCGGAGCCTTATTTAGAAAATCGGTTGGGGAAAGCAATGGAGTTTCGTTTCGGTTATAGTAACTATTTTGAAACTTTGAATACATTTCATAGAGGAGTGCAAAACGATTCTTGTTAAAATCTAATTTTAAATCATCATATGGATATGTTTCAGAATTAAGATAGACTTTTAGATTGGTTAAATTGTTTGTGATAAACTTATTTCCGTCTTTAAACGCAATTAATGCGAATCGAGGTCGTTCACGATTAGCAGCTAGTTTAACATTCCAAATTTGATGTGTACCCTGACTAAGTTTAGGGTTAATATAGGTATCCCAACTACGAAATGCTAATGGAAGATTAGCACCGCTTTTTATTATATCATACAATTTAATTTTAGCTGAATCACTGGGGGTTACATGAGGAATTTTCCATGTTATACTCAACATTTCCAGTCTTAAATTATTACCAGCGTGGGCTGCATCATAAACTTCATTCATATTTTTAGATATCAAAAGTACTAGTTCATGCTTGCAGTTTAATATAACTTTCTTAAAATCTTCAGCAAACCCAAGTAAATTTTTTAGTGGAACAGAATATTCAAAATAACTTTGTGAAGTAAAGTCTCCAGATCCAGTCCATCCAGAATTGTAAAGTCTCTTACTCTCCAGTTCATTCAAAGATACATAGTTCTTAATTGTAGAAGTAGTACCAACAAATCTTGTTCTATCAATCTCAACACCATTTATTTCATAACGTATTTCATCCAGAAAATATGCCATACAATTGTTTCGTAGTTTTGTAACAACATTTGCAGTTTCCACTGAATTATCGTTGTTAACTTTACTAATGACACCATGAAAATTGATAAAACTCTCATGAGGGAGTACATACAAGTCCTGGTTTTGAATTGTGATTCTGATTTCATCATTAGGCTTAAATGATTGTTGATATGGTGAATAGGTATGATACTCTTTTTTTGATATACTTTCGTCAGAGTAGGTTTTTTCTCGAACAGCTAATACTTCATTCATTATCATAATGATTTCTCTATATAGTAGTATGTTTGTTATTAAACTCGAAGCTTGTATCCCAATGATTTTAGAAGCAATTTATTTTTTAATGTTAGCTTATTGCTTTTCCTCTTTGAACCTCTTCGTTTAACTTTTCGAATGGAAGTGGCTTTCGGAACGTAAGTGTCTGCTCTTTTATTGTATACAATCATTGTATTAGTCTTAAATGCATACGAATTGTATATTTTTCACCTCGTAAGTTTATTAAATCACCGTTTTGATCAGTTATGTGTATAGAAAGAGTTCTTATCTCTCTACACTTATTTTATACCCTGGTGGTACATTAATACCAAATTCATATAATGCATGATCCTGACCGCCATCAATGTATGAACCACTTACAATATTACACACCAAGCGTATTGTATTTATTTTAAAAATGTTTACAGGTTGGTCAGAAACATATGTTATTTTTTTATCTGCTTCTAGTATTCTCTTATTAAATCCAAATAAATTTCCAATTGATCTATTTTTATCAAAATAAATAGGTTCTGTGCTTGTAGAAATATGCACTTTAAGTGTATTATTATTGCTTTCTATCTTGAATGTGTTATCAAGACCATCTGCTAGTAATTGGTTTTTTAAAAAATCGTAAATATCTTCTAGTTCATATGATCCTATTGGAATTTCAATGATCTTATCACCAATATGAAATAAGTTGTTGCTATCATCGACATTGGGTATTGAGTTATACATGTGAAAATCAATGAGTGCACACTCATATTCACCATTCAGTTCTATTGGGGGGAAAAAATTTGTGTTTAGTATGGGTTCACTCCCATTTAATGTGAGCGTGAATGATCTAACCATTTTGATATCTAATGATAAACTGGGCAATAATAGCATTCGCTCAATCAATATATCCTCTTATATTCTTAATTGACTATGAATTGATTGAAACCCTTTCTATACCGTCCCTTGTCTATATCATTATCTTTGCTTATTAACAGAAAACCGTATTTATCCTTCCAACACTTTTGACACATTTTCAGAAACGAATCATAACTCATATCTGTATTAATGTGGTCTCGGTAAATATGTCGCATATTTAAATCATCTTGTCTGAACATTATTATCATATTTGCGTTATCACGAATGAGGTGTTTCGGGATATGTGTATAGGTTTGACATAAGTAAAATGAATCAATATTATTATGACGACCCATGCAGAAATATGAACGGATATTATTCTGTTTTTCACATGCAACATCATCGAAAATCATAATTGAATTATTTTTAGCTTCGTTGGGTGGTAAAACTGTTTCATTTTCCGAGAAAGTATAGTACCCCATACCTTTTATCGGTTTCACTAGTTTTTCCAAATATTCGTACTTGGGTTGATACAAACTCTTTGAGAATAGATAAATGTTCTCAAATTTTAAACCGTTTGGACTCTCGATTAAGCCGAGCATTAGATTAGTTTTACCACAGTTGGATGGTCCAACAACAAGTGCTCTTATTGTATTAGGTAAGAGGGGGCTATGACGTGGTAATCTTTGAGACAGTGATTGACCGTCATTACCACTCTCAATGTTTCTAATACAAATATCTTGTTTTTGTTTTATTAAACGCATTGTCACTCACACACTTTACTTCATTCAATGAGAAATGCTCATCGATTAAACAACAAATAAAATGGGTAAACGCTTTTATAATTGTTCCAGTCACAATTCAAACTTGAAGCGAGGTGGTGGTATTATAAATAAAATAATTAATGGCTTACCTTTTGAAGCTCATCTACCTGGTTATAATTTTTGTGGTCCTGGTACAAAGTTATCTAAACGTTTGGCACGAGGCGATCGAGGAATAAATAAATTGGATGAGGCTTGTAGAATACACGATATCGCTTATTCACAGCATAAAGACTTAAGTCAACGACACGAGGCTGATAAAGAGTTGATAAACAGGGCTTGGGAACGTGTAAATGCAAAAGATTCTAGTTTAGGAGAAAAATCGTCAGCATATTTTGTTACAAATATAATGAAAGCAAAATGGAAATTTGGAATGGGTATGAGAAAAAGAAGAAGGGGGAAAAAATAAAAAGAACAATAAGAAAAGACGTTGTAAACTGCGAATCAAGAACATTTCACATGTTATCAAATCAGGTATTCGAGCGTTAAAAGAAAAGAAACCATTAGACTTGATGAATGCAATTAGGGTTGCACCCAAAGCAGTTAGCAAATCAATTGGACGTCAGAAAAAAAACATAAAAGTTCCAAGGGTAATTAATGTACCGAAAATTGGAGGTTTTTTACCACTTGTTCCCATTTTAACTGCTGGAGGCTAGGTGGTTTCCGGTAGTGCACAAAGGTACGTGAGGGACATAAAAGAAAAGGGTCGGAGGGGTAAAAAGTCAGGTGAGGGGGTAAAAAAGGTCAGGTGAGGGGGTAAAAAAGGTCAGGTGAGGGATAAAAAGGTCAGGTGAGGGGTAAAAAAGGTTAGGTGTAATATGGGCGAGGGTTCTAGGACAATGGGCGTGGTAAAGATACATTAGGGATAAAAAGGTATGTACGTGAGGTGGTCCCCTATCACTGATGTAAAAAAGGTTAGGTGTAATATGGGCGAGGGTTCTAGGACAATGGGCGTGTAAAAAAGGTGCATGAGGGATAAAAAGGTATGTACGTGAGGTGGTCCCCTATCACTGATGTAAAAAAGGTCAAGTGTAATATGGGCGCGGGTTCTAGAGGGTGTGTAAATGAAGGTAATGTGTTGTGAGGAGGAGGATTAGGTAATAAAGGATCCTAATAAACATGTTGATCGGTTATTTGTAATAGGGATAATTAATGGGTTGATAGTGTGAGCATGCGCACGTGCGACCGGGTAAATGTGTTCGAGGGTGTGTGTGCGTGGGAAACTGAGCATGTATGATCGTGTTTGCATGCGCAGGTGTTAGAGGGTGAATGTGTGTACGCAGGCGCTAGTGTACAGAAGCGTGTGACTCAAGATATCTTGATATTTGACAGTCCGGGAGACCCTAGTTCAACAAGTTAATGTGTGCATTGTCCTTTTTGTGGGGTTAGCCGTGATATTTGACAGTCCGGCAGACCCTAGCTCAACAAGTTAATGTCGATCGTTATGATAAGTGTGTATCGTCAAGCATACTAATTGATCGTCAGCACATAGTTAATCTTGAAATGTGTAAACAGCTACCAACACAAGAACAACAACAACAACAACAGCTAAACAACTAACCAGCTAAACAACAACTGCTAAAACAGCTAATCATCTAACCAGCTAAACAACAACTGCTAAAACAGCAAATCAGCTATATCTGATCAGGTAATCAGCTATATCTAAACAGCTAATCTGCTATATCTGATCAGGTAATCAGCTATATCTAAACAGCTAATCTGCTATATCTGATCAGGTAATCAGCTATATCTAAACAGCTAATCTGCTATATCTGATCAGGTAATCAGCTATATCTAAACAGCTAATCAGATATATCTGATCAGCTAATCTGCTATATCTAAACAGCTAAACGGTAACAACAGTTAAAGATCAACAACAGTTAAAGAGTTTAAGTAAAATTATTTATTTTATGAATCTTAAGCTTAGTTTATTATAATGATTCATAATTTTTTCAGCCTCGTTTATTAGAAATTGTTCTCTGCTGCATGCACAGGTATCTGGTCCTTCTGTTGCCTCGTTGAAAGACCATGGACATGAAGTTCTATGACTTCCATGTATTGACATCTGGTATGGAGATTTTTCCGCCAGCTTCATGTATGATTTGATTTCTTTGATCTGTTTCAGATCATGATGGTGAATGATATCATCATACTGGTTCAGAAACTCCTTAATTGTTGTTGTTGCGTTCATGTTGCTGCTGTTGCTAGATTCCTTCGTCGCTTTGTAGGGTTTATTATCTTCTGCTTCCTTCCTCGAAGTCGTGTTTTAAACTGAGCCTCAGTTTGAATGCATCGATGATTTTAAAGGAAAATGTAGGGGTTTTTCACCTCCATAACAAAGGTTAAAAGTTGAAACGTGATCATGCATACATAATCATGTTTGTATGCACACGTGTTAGAGGGTAAGTGCATGTGTGCGTGTGTGTGTACACAAATCTTTCCCCTGTTTATAGGTAATTTCACCACCATAATAAATAAATAAACTAGTTTTTCTTATGTTTCTTTTTCTTTATTTAATGTTTAAATTTGACAAAGGTAGCTTATATAAGAATTTTAGACATGTAGTTTATATGATGTAATAAGTTTTTTAACATCACGTTGTTGAATAACAAAGTGAAAGCAAGCACATGTTTCTGTATTATCATAACAAGATTTACAGAATTCAAAATGTTCTCCAAATTGTGTTTTTATAATATTGAAATTTCCAACTTTCATGAACATGTTCCTTGACTTGATAAGAAATTGTAGATCCGCTCCAGTTAATATATTTCCAAAGTCAGATATTAAAATATTAATTTTATTTATTAAATTTGTAAAATGATTGTTATTGTTTTCCTCCATTTTTTTTTAAAGATGTTCTCTATCGCAACTCTCAAAGTAGTCTAAAATTTTATGAGCATTATTCAATGCACATACCCCTTCCGTACAATGTAGTGAACAAAATGGGAACTGGTTACCACTCATTTCTTTTAATGAAGGAGAACCAAGTTCATAAATATCTGTTATATCATAGTTTTTTAGAAAGTTTTTTAGAAAACGTTTTTTTTCATATCCTTTACAAATTACTCGTTTTCCACTAGTTATTTTTCTTATATGTTGTTGTGCTTCTCTATAGTAATTCAAACCGTCATTCCACCAAATTTTATGATAGGTCTTTGTCATCCAAGCAGCAGTTTTTCTCAAGTGCTTATTTAATTTAGTAAAATCATATGGGGAATGTATAATGAAATGAGAATTGAGTGTGTTAACGTTTGTGTTACTAAAAACCACTCCAATTTCTTTTAAAATAAATTGTTTATTGTTTCCGTAGAACCCTTGAATATCAATCGATACAATTTCTTCTTCACACATGTTGTTGTTGTTGTTATTGCTGATTGTTCTCGTTAATATCCGTTAAACAATGCGGTGAACTAATCCATTCAACGGGTTGTATTCAACTAACCGATCATGTAAGAGTATGCAATATAGCTGTGCACTTTCATTAGATGTAGCACTAAGCTCTGCTGATATCCTAACATCAATGGGACCAGATTTTACCATTTCATTTTGATATGATAAATCTACAACAACAATCGGAGCCTTATTTAGAAAATCGGTTGGGGAAAGCAATGGAGTTTCGTTTCGGTTATAGTAACTATTTTGAAACTTTGAATACATTTCATAGAGGAGTGCAAAACGATTCTTGTTAAAATCTAATTTTAAATCATCATATGGATATGTTTCAGAATTAAGATAGACTTTTAGATTGGTTAAATTGTTTGTGATAAACTTATTTCCGTCTTTAAACGCAATTAATGCGAATCGAGGTCGTTCACGATTAGCAGCTAGTTTAACATTCCAAATTTGATGTGTACCCTGACTAAGTTTAGGGTTAATATAGGTATCCCAACTACGAAATGCTAATGGAAGATTAGCACCGCTTTTTATTATATCATACAATTTAATTTTAGCTGAATCACTGGGGGTTACATGAGGAATTTTCCATGTTATACTCAACATTTCCAGTCTTAAATTATTACCAGCGTGGGCTGCATCATAAACTTCATTCATATTTTTAGATATCAAAAGTACTAGTTCATGCTTGCAGTTTAATATAACTTTCTTAAAATCTTCAGCAAACCCAAGTAAATTTTTTAGTGGAACAGAATATTCAAAATAACTTTGTGAAGTAAAGTCTCCAGATCCAGTCCATCCAGAATTGTAAAGTCTCTTACTCTCCAGTTCATTCAAAGATACATAGTTCTTAATTGTAGAAGTAGTACCAACAAATCTTGTTCTATCAATTTCAACACCATTTATTTCATAACGTATTTCATCCAGAAAATATGCCATACAATTGTTTCGTAGTTTTGTAACAACATTTGCAGTTTCCACTGAATTATCGTTGTTAACTTTACTAATGACACCATGAAAATTGATAAAACTCTCATGAGGGAGTACATACAAGTCCTGGTTTTGAATTGTGATTCTGATTTCATCATTAGGCTTAAATGATTGTTGATATGGTGAATAGGTATGATACTCTTTTTTTGATATACTTTCGTCAGAGTAGGTTTTTTCTCGAACAGCTAATACTTCATTCATTATCATAATGATTTCTCTATATAGTAGTATGTTTGTTATTAAACTCGAAGCTTGTATCCCAATGATTTTAGAAGCAATTTATTTTTTAATGTTAGCTTATTGCT
>JAEIGL010000156.1:0-37789 GCA_018903715.1 Zaprionus davidi | reverse complement strand
GCTCGCGCCTTTAGTCAGGCAGCTGCACAATTTTGCACAAACAACGGTGCTTGGGCAGCCAGAATTCGCGCATAGCCAACGGCACCAGCAACGGCATCGCGACCAAATTCTGAGCAGCGGCGCCAGACAAACGGCGACGCTAAGTCAGTAGCGACGCTCAACGAGCAACGACGCTAAGTCAGCAGCGACGCCCAGCCGGCCGCGACGCTAAGTCAGCGGCGACGTCGGACATGCAGCGCAATACGAACGGCGCCGTGCATGCGACGAAGTGCGAGCAGAGTCGCAGCAGCCAGCCACGATCGGCCGAAGGCAGCGGCGACATGCAAGCAGCGGCGTCGGGTAAGCAGCGACGGCATGTACGCAGCAGCGGCGACATGTGCGTAGCGGCGACATGCAAGCAGCGGCGTCGGGTAAGCAGCGAAATGCAAGCTGCCGAAATTAGGCCAAGGGTAGTCGATCGAGCGCAGTCAAAAAGAAAAGAAGCAAAAGCTGTCCCACGTGGGATAAAACAAAGTGCCAGTCAAAGGCAACACCGTGCAAATCAAGGACCAAGGACCTCCCCGACTAAGATGAATCCTGTCGCAGGAGAACAGTGAGCCATGGAACAACAGCAGCAACAACAACAACAGCAACTACGACAACATCAACAACAACAACTACAACAAAAGCAGCAACTACAACAGCAGCAGCAACTACAACAACAGCAACAACAATATCAACAACTACAACAACAATATCACCAACTACAACAGCAGCAACAACAACAGCAGCAACAACAATATCAGCAACTACAACAACACCAACAACAGTATCTACAACTACTACAACAATATCAGCAACTACCTTCTGGAAAAAATACAGTTCTTCGTTTTAAGAACTATCAGAAGGAAGTTAAGGTACCACTCGCTGTCTACGCCGATTTCGAAGCCATTCTTCAACCGAAGAATGATAGTGTGAGTGAGAAAATGTTAGATGTTAATTTACATTTACCCATATCATATGCATACTAAATAAAGTGTGCATATGATAATGAGTTAAGTAGCTTTAAGTTAGAAACAAGTGAGAGGGCCAGTTCAGCATTTATAGATAGCTTGGTAAAGAATCTTACAAATATTTATGATAGGTATTTATCAAAAAATGTTCCGAAGTTTTGATGATGAAGTAGAGTTTCAGGAGACCAAGAATTGTTTTATATGTGCAGCACCCCAGCTAGAAGATAGAGTTAGAGATCATTGCCATTTTACAGGTAAATTCAGGGGTGCTGCACACAATTCCTGTAACTTGAAATACAAAGTACCTAATTTTATACCAGTATTTTTCCATAATTTCACTAGGTATGATTGTCACTTGTTTATTAACGAGTTGGCAAATATACCTGGACAACTTAGTGTAGTGCCCCTCAATAAGGAACAATACATTTCAGTTTCAAAATTTCTTCAAATGTCCGATGGAAAGAATTTAGAGATTCATTTTCTAGATTCTTTCCGTTTCGTGTCATCTTCGTTAGATAAATTAGCGTCTAACCTAGATGATTCACAAATGTCCACTACCAGGCAAATGTTTGAGTCCGAATCACAGTTTCAGTTAATGCGTAAAAAGGCTGTGTTTCCCTATGAACATTTAAGTTCAGTTGATAGACTTGAATACATCACTGAGCGGCTCGTGGGAGCACACACGGGCGTGCTGCATGACCAACGATCGACCGTGAAAGGCGTTGTGAGTGAGCGATAGCTGACAAGTGTGGTGCGTGAGCGTGCATTTTACCTAGTTGCGAATGGTGGAATACACCAACGAGCGACGGGGAGTGCAAGCGAAAGCACCCACAGTCACGTGCGTTCCTCACGATAGTCAGCCAGCCAGGCACGCGTGACACGCGACACGTGAGTCTCAAACGGACCACGTGGTAGTAGAACCCATGTGCAAATCCACGTGATGCGTCAGTGCTCTTGTAGTCAATAAGACGGCAAATACACTGGCGACTTCTACAAGCTACCTTCCAACAACCACATCTACATACCTTTTAAATTTTAAGGATTCCTACTGAAACTACTAGTGAAGATGAACTTGACGATATCAAGGGTTTAATAATTCTCGAATATTTAAATGCACGAGTTCCTTTAATTTGTTTTTGTGGATCGTTTCTTCTAAAATCTCTTTATATGAAACTAAATGAGTTTTAGAGTAATTCGTTGGATTGTTATGAAAAATTAGCGAGTATAAATCAATTGTAAGAGGCCAAGTACTCCCGCTTGAAAATATATTTTTTTTGTTTTTTACTTCTAGTTGTTTGTTACCCATCTTTAGTTTTGTGATCCTGTTGGACCATAAGTCCTATCCAAAAGATTATCATTTAATAGTTTATTTATACTTAAATTAATATTATCAGGTATTTGATCTTCATCACTTTCTATAATTTCTTCTTCTTCTTCTTTTTCTTTTACCTTTTTCTTTTATTTTCATTTTCTATATTTGATTGAGAATAGTAAATATCATTATCACTATCATCATCATCATCATCATAATGATCAAGAGTTGAATTATTAATAGAAGGAGAGTCTTGCTTTTTTATTCTTTCATACTTTATTTTTTTAATTTTATTATAGTTGGTATGCTTTACGTCTCTAACAAGTTCATGCAATGGTTCTGTAATAGGCTTAAAAGTTTCTCCCAAATGACAGATATTATCATTTTTTGCCTCAAATCAGAAAATTTTCTTTTCAGAATATTTCTAGTTTTTGTTAACTGATCTAATATTTTCCTATTCATTTTATTGAATTTAGATGTCTATTTCTCTATGTTACTTCTTCAGTAGTGTGGACAAATAGTAAATGTTTAAAATATTTATAACAATTGAGTTTAAGGTCTCTAAAATTGAAATACTAAATTGAATTACTATGTTGTTATTACTTATTTTGATTATCAACCCGCTGAACTCATTGCCTGCATTCAATTCTACCTGATTGCTCATTTTTGTTGTAGATGTAGTTGTAGTTGAAGTTGTAGTTGCAGTTATAGTTGTAGTTATCGTTGTTGTAGCTAGCACCAACAGAGAGTTTGTAGACATCAACAGAGAGTTTGTAGATAGCAACTGAGTTCAAACAGGTAGCAAGTAGTGGTTTTATTGCCAGTGAGAGAACCTGTTCTATGCTCGCTTCAGTACACACCCTCGCTCTTTCCATTGGATCTTCACTTGGGCATGTTGATGCAGAGAGGGACAGAACATTCAACCCTCATTTTGTGTGTGTAGGTCTCTTACTTTAAAGTTACAACAACTGAGCTCAAGCATGTTGCAAGTACTGGTTTTATGAACAGTGAGAGAACACACCCACGCTTTTCCATTGGATCTTCACTAGAATATGTCGATGCAGAGAGGGACAGAACATTCAACCCTCATTTTGTGTGTTCTCTTACTTTAAAGTTATTAAAAAAAGAAGTGCGAGATGGCCACAGTTGAATGTATTAAATTATTTTTGTTCTCTAATATAGTTATAGTTAATTTTTTTCCCAAGTATTTCACAACTTCTTTTGACGGTTGTAAATTCCCAAAACTTTCAAAGTAGTGTATGCTCTTTCCGTTTTTATTATAAGCTATCCAATGTGTACCATCTGATTTTGAATCGTCCAAGTTGACGATACCCGATTCACGAATCCATGGGGAACTTGGAAGTTAATCTCTCATAAATACACCTCTAAAATGGGAGATATGTTTTCGAGCAAACTTTTCAATATCAAAATTGGAAAGTGCTCTGTTGGGTAGCTTATCTAGTAGTTTTTTTCTTTTCCTACACTCCCTCTAAACGGATAAGATACAATCCATAACCTTTTTTATACGGTTTAAGAATCATACCATTTCCCACATGAATACTCTCCATTTTCTTATTATGTCGCTTACTCTCTTCCAACTGTTTTTTTCCTGTGTTTGCTTTGGTGATTGCTTTAGCAATATCAGCACTACCAGAAGCAAGGCTACCTAGAGCGCTGAGAACAGTTAAAATGGGAACAAGTGGTAATAACCCTCCAATTTTCGGTACATTAATTACGCTTGGAACTTTTATGTTTTTTTTCTGACGTCCAATTGATTTGCTAACTGCCTTGCGTGCAACCCTAATTGCATTCATCAAGTCTAATGGTTTCTTTTCTTTTAACGCTCGAATACTTGATTTGATAACATGTGAAATGTTCTTGATTCGCAGTTTACAACGTCTTTTCTTATTGTTCTTAATATTTTTTCCCCCCTCTTCCTTTTTTTCATACCCATTCCAAATTTCCTTTTTGATTCATATTACTTATGTCAAACCTAAACACACATATCCCGAAACACCTCATTCGTGATAACGCAAATATGATAATAATGTTCAGACAAGATGATTTAAATATGCATCATATTTACCGAGACCACATTAATACAGATATGAGTTATGATTCGTTTCTATCTTAAACAAAGATAATGATATATAGACAAGGGACGGTATAGAAAGGGTTTCAATCAATTCATAGTCAATTAAGAATATAAGAGGATATATTGATTGAACGAATGCTATTAATGCCCAGTTTATCATTAGATATCAAAATGGTAAGATCATTCACGCTCACATTAAATGGGAGTGAACCCATACTAAACACAAATTTTTTCCCGTCAATAGAACTGAATGGTGAATATGAGTGTGCACTCATTGATTTTCACATGTATAACGCAATACCCAATGTCGATGATAGCAACAACTTATTTCATATTGGTGATAAGATCATTGAAATTCCAATAGAATCATACGAACTAGAAGATATTTACATTGTTTTAAAAAACCAATTAATAGCAGATGGTCTTGATAAAACATTCAAGATAGAAAGCAATAATAATACACTTAAAGTGCATATTACTACAAGCACAGAACCTATTTATTTTAATAAAAAAAGGTCAATTGGAAATTTATTTGGATTTAATAAGAGAATACTAGAAGCAGATAAAAAAATAACATATGTTTCTGAACAACCTGTAAACATTTTTAAAATAAATACAATACGCTTGGTGTGTAATATTGTAAGTGGTACATACATTGATGGCGGTCAGGATCATGCATTATATGAATTTGGTATTAATGTACCACCAGGGTATAAAATGAGTGTAAGCCCTAATAATCTCATTTATTTACCAGTCAACACTAGAGAGATAAGAACTCTTTCTATACACATAACTGATCAAAATGGTGATTTAATAAATTTACGAGGTGAAAAATTTACAATTCGTATTCATTTAAGACTAATACAATGATTGTATATAATAAAAGAGCTGACACTTACAATCCGCGACGATAATTCTGTGGAAACTGCGAATATTGTTACAAAACTACGAAACAATTGTATGGCATATTTTCTGGATGAAATACATTATGAAATAAATGGTGTTGAGATTGATAGAACAAGATTTGTTGGTACTACTTCTTCAATTAAGAACTTTGTATCTTTGAATCAACTGGAGAGCAAGAGACTTTACAATTCTGGATGGAGCGAATCTGGAGACTTTACTTCAAAAAGTTATTTTAAATATTCTGTTTCACTAAAAAATTTACTTGGGTTTGCTGAAGATTTTAAGAAAGTTATACTAAACTGCAAGTATGAACTAATACTTTTGATATCTAAAAATATGGCTGAAGTATATGATGCAAGACACCTTAACAATAATCTAAGACTGGAAATGTTGAGTATAACATGGAGCCAAAATTAAATTGTATGATATAATAAAAAGCGGTGCTAATCTTCCATTAGCATTTCGTAGTTGGGATACCTATATTAACCTTAAACTTACTCAGGGTACACATCAAATTTGGAATGTTAAACTAGCTGCTAACCGTGAACGACCTCGATTCGCATTAATTGCGTTTAAAGAAGGAAATAAGTTTATCACAAACAATTTAACCAATCTAAAAGTCTATCTAAATTCTGAAACATATCCATATGATGATTTAAAATTAGATTTTAACAAGAATCTTTTTGCACTCCTCTATGAAATGTATTCAAAGTTTCAAAATAGTTGCTACAACCGAAACGAAACTCCATTGCTTTCCCCAATCGATTTTCTTAATAAGGCTCCGATTATTGTCGTAGATTTATCATATCAAAATGAAATGGTAAAATCTGGTCCCATTGATGTTAGGAAATCAGCAGAGCTTAGTGCTACATCTAATGAAAGTGCACATCTATATTGCATACTCTTACATGATCGGTATAAAATTTACTGGAATGACGGTTTGATTTACAATAGATAAGCACAACAACATATAAGAAAAATAACTAGTGGAAAACGAGTAATTCGTAAAGGATATAAAAAAAACTTGTTCTAAAAAACTTTCTAAAAAACTATGACGTAAGGGATATTTATGAACTTGGTTCTCCCTTATGGAAATCATAGAACTTCATGTCCATGGTCTTCCAACGAGGCAACAGAAGGACCAGATACCTGTGCATGCTGCTGTGACGCCGCATGAAGCGACGCCACATTATTATTAAGTAATACTAATTTAACTTTAAATAAATTATAAGATACCTTTAAGTCTAATATACCCGGTAGCAGTTTCTTACAAGTTACAAGTTACGGTACCTCGGTACCCAGAGCTCGCGCCTTTAGTCAGGCATCTGCACATTTTTGCACAAACAACGGTGCTTGGGCAGCCAGAATTTGTGCATAGACAACGGCACCAGCAACGGCATCGCGACCAAATTTTGGGCAGCGGCGCCAGACAAACGGCGACGCTAAGTCAGCAGCGACGCTAAGCCCGCAGCGACGCCCAGCCGGCCGCGACGCTAAGTCAGCGGCGACGTCGGACATGCGACGAAGTGCTAGCAGAGTCGCAGCAGCCAGGCACGATCGGCCGAAGGCAGCGGCGACATGCAAGCAGCGACGCCGGGAAAGCAGCGACGACATGTACGCAGCAGCGGCGACATGTGCGTAGCAGCGAAATGCAAGCTGCCGAAATTAGGCCAAGGGCAGTCGATCGAGTACAGTCAGCGAGAAAAGAAGCGAAAGCTCTCCCACGTGGGATAAAAGTACAGTGCCAGTAAAAGTGCAAACAAGGACCAAGGACCTCACCAAGATGAATCCTGTCGCAGGAGGAGAAAGGTGAGCCTGAAGAAAATATACTAAAATATCGAGTGCAAAGATAACAAAGCTAACGTAGATGGTGCGAAGTAGGCAGGAAGGCAGGGCCTAACTAATATAAGAAAACCAGCGCTAGGAAAACATAAATGAAATGAATAAAGCATATTGTTGAATATTTAAATGAAACCCACCCGCAGTGATTATTCAAAATATACCCTGTGAAACATTCTTCCCCTCTAGTGCAGTGAAAAGTGTCGTGTACGTCTGTGCCGGTGTGAGTGTGTATTCGCAGAGTAGTTCTGTTTGGTATGCCGGGGCTCCGCTGACCAATAGGCGACTCTGAGCGTACACACGCACCGTGTCGTGAGTGAAACATCAGTTAGCAAGCGGGTGTACGAGCGCGTGCTTTAACAAGTTGCGGCGTGGTGGAATACACCGCAGAGCGACTTGTGGAAGTACAGGCGAAAGTTCCCGCGGCCACGGACATTTCTGCACGACCGGCGGCTGATCGTGAGTCGTGAGTGAGGCGCCAGTTGGCAAGTGGGTGCGTGAGCGGGACTCTAACGAGTTTGCGTAGTGGTGGAATACATCACTGAGCGGCTCGTGGGAGCACACGCGAGAACACCTGCGGTCACGGGCGTGCTGCACGACCAACGATCGACCGTGAAAGGCGTCGTGAGTGAGCGATAGCTGACAAGTGTGGTGCGTGAGCGTGCATTTTACCTAGTTGCGAATGGTGGAATACACCAACGAGCGACGGGGAGTGCAAGCGAAAGCACCCGCGGTCACGTGCGTTCCTCACGATAGTCAGCCAGCCAGGCACGCGTGACACGCGACACGTGAGTCTCAAACGGACCACGTGGTAGTAGAACCCATGTGGAAATCCATGCGGCCAGCGAGTACATGTGCGTGACGTGGACCACATGTGTCTCTTATACCCTGTAATACCCCAGTAGGGTATGACCTACTAGTAGCTTTTCTCTTGTTGAGGTCATACTAGTCCTAGTTTTATATAAATTTTCTGTAAAGACCCTGGCGAGACTGAGATATGTACCCCAGCCTGAGAAAGCATCCTTACACTGCACAGAAAAATTTCGGAAAAACGAGGCTGACAAAATTATTAATCATTATAATAAACTAAGCTTAAGAATGATTCATTAAATAAAAATTTTTAGTTAAACTCTTTACCTGTTGTTGCTCTTTAACTATTGTTACTGTTTACCTGTTGTTGTTTAGCTGTTGTCATTGTTTAGCTGTTCTTGCTGTTTAGATGTTGTTATTGTTTAGCTGTTGTTGTTTAGGTGTATAGCCTACTAGCTGTTGTTGTTATTTACCTGTTTAGCTATTATTGTTGTTGTGTTGGTAGCTGTTTACACATTTCAAGATTAACTATGTGCTGACGATCAATTAGTACGCTTGAGGACACCCTTATCATAACAATCTTTTTCATATTCACCGACACGGTTAACCTCACATAAGGGACAATGCACATATTAACTTGTTTGAACCGGAATGTCAAATATCAATAAGATACCATGAGTCACACCCCTCTGTGCACTGGCGCCTGCGTAGACATATTCACCCTCTAACACATGCGCATGCTCACCTCTCAACCTTTAATACGCACACGCACACACACCCTGGAACACATTAACTTGTTGAACTAGGTTACTACACGGTTAACCCCACTAAAGGGACAATGCACACACTAACTTGTTGAACTAGGGTCTCTCAGACTCTCAAATATCATTAAGATACCATGAGTCACACCACTCTGTGCACTGACGCCGGCGCCTTTAATACCTCACACACACACACACCCTCAAACACCTGCGCACGCAAACACGATCATGCATGCTCACTTTCACATGCTCACCTATCAATCTTTAACACTTCCCACACTATTTTATCACCTACTAATATACCTAAAACCCATTAATTATCCCTATTATGACCTACAAATAATCGATCCACCCAAACAACTCATCGACATGCTTATTACGATCCTTTATTACCCAATCCCCCTTCTCACAACGCATTAACATCATTTACACCCCCATTAATTTTTATTACCCCATTATATTTTTATTACCCCATTCTACTTTTTGTCCCAGAACCCGCGTTCATATTACCCCACTCCAGTTTTTGTCCTAGAACCTGCGTGCATTTTACCCCACTCCAGTTTTTGTCCCAGAACCCGCGTTCATTTTGCCACATGATTCGTCACCAGTTATGACCCTTTTT
This sequence comes from Zaprionus davidi, assembly GCA_018903715.1. NCBI lineage: Eukaryota > Metazoa > Arthropoda > Insecta > Diptera > Drosophilidae > Zaprionus > Zaprionus davidi. The sequence continues at coordinate 28,452 of JAEIGL010000156.1, read as the reverse complement.
AGTAAATCTGGGTAATTAAACAGCTCTTTTGTTTCGGTCAAAATTTAGCAATTTTGGAACAAAATGATAGAAAAAATTTCATTTCATCAAAAATTTCAATTCGAATTTTAACCCGCGAAAATTTAAAATTCGTGATACTTTTTGAACGCACCTCGTATATATAACATATATAAATATATAATTTGCGAGGGGGCTAAGAGAATATATATTTTATATTTACGTTCTCTTTTTGAGAATAGTGAGATGGCACCACGCAAGGCACAAATACCAGCCAAGCCCAAAGGAGTGAATTCCTTCAAATGCTTCAAATTCCTTGAAAAAGTGCCAACGGTCCCTGCGCCTGGCTGCGGAGAAGCGTCTTCGGGCAGTTTTGATCAACCAATACTGCCCGAACTGCCTTGCCCATGAACATTCTAATGGTCCATGTCGTAGTGGTGGCACCTGTCGCTCATGCGGCGAAGACCACCATACACTTCTCATAACCTCATAACCTCATTTTACTCTTGCAGCAAACCGCGTGAGACCATAGGAGCCCAAGCACTTGCGCGCCTTTTTTCTCACGCGGCAGTGTGTACCTGCCCCCCTCGACCTGCTGTGCCACACACCATCCAGCGCGTCGCTCATTTTTGCTGAACGCTCATTGTCGCGGTGGACACTCAGTTCTCTTGGTTTTGTTCGCTGTGGTTTTCTTGTCGCGGTGGACACTCAGTTCTCTTGGTTTTGTTCGCTGTGGTTTTCTTCGCTGTTATACCCTGTGGTTCCTGTCTTTGGGTGACCAGGCTGATTATTGATTTTCGTTTCTTTTTTCTCCCCGCTTCAGCGCTATATGAGTTCTTTTTCACTGCCATTGAGATAAGCAAGCAAAGGGAGAGAATTCCTCCGACGGACACTGCGCTACTCCAGACTCCTCAACAACTTAACTTAAGAAAGATATACACACACACACATACTCTGATTGCCTCTACTTCTAGTAATGGTCGGGCCTCTCCGAGAAAGCAAGCAGCTCGCAAACCGCCGATCGACTGAACAGGTATCTCATGGACAGTCCGCGAACATCTGTTCAATGACTGACAAATGCGAGAAGGCGTTTTCAGTCTTCTGCGGGCAGACTTTAACAACCGCACGGGTGATTAGAACATAAGATGAAAGATGAAAGTGCCTTCTTCAGGAAGAGCACGAAAAGGGCTAGATCCCCTGTGGGATCAATAGCACAGCTGGCAGTCCCCAGAAGGCCAACTCCAATGGTCGAAAAGGAGACAGAAGTGCCAGCAAGGTCCCCACCTATGGATAACATACAGGTGGAAGACGTCACCAAGCTCAGTCAGCTCTCACTGTGTACCAGCGCAAATGAAAAAATGAAAGTACTATCTGAAGGACTAAAGGTCTCTCAGGTAGTATCCCGAAAAGACCTAGGGAGTCTGGCTGGAAAACGGCCCACTCCCCCAAAGAAGAGTCGGCACCTGGTGCCTAATTGAGGCAAACAGGATGACTAAAAGGGTCAGCCCGACTGCAGCTAAAATGCCACCTAAGGCACAAAGAACTGAACAGGCCAAACCAATGAGAGTAACGACTCTCAGCAGAACAGTCGAGCAGGCCCGCCAGCAGAACAGTCGAGCAGGCCCAAGGTTGCCAGGGCAACTAAAGAAGGGAGCCCAAAGAAGCAACGGAAAAAGGAAGGGTGGACCAAGGTGACCCATAAGGTGCCGAAGCCCAAAAAATTCGCCGGTAGGCCCGATGCTATTATCGTATCCACAAAAGGAGACATGTCCTATGCAGACATTCTCCACACGATAAAGGGGAATGATGCACTCAAGGACCTAGGAGACAATGTCACACGCATTCGAATGACGCAAGGTGGTGACTTGCTCCTCCAGTTGAGGAAAAAGCCTAGTGCGGTGCCGCAGAGCTACGAGGTAGCTATAAGGCAACTGCAAGAACACTCACAAAAGCAGTGTTCTTGGAGGATAGGGACATAGATGAGGTAGTGGGGAACTTAATATCTAGTTGGTCTTATTATCAGACTCATGTTTTCCCTCGCTGCTGTCCACTCTCCTATAATTTACGACGAAAAGAATGGATACCAAAACTGGGTACAATGGTATTCCTACGACAGCACGTCCTTTCCAAGGCAGCGGACACGAGAGAGGGGCACCGCCCACATAGCCGACTTGAAGCCTTTCCAGCAGGCAAAATAAGACCCGAGAGTGGACGGCAGCAAGGGAAAATATAGGTATGATAATAAGACCAACTGGTTATTAAGTTTTCTTTATGTAATCATTTTTTTCCAAGAGCACCGTCACACCGGCGACGAGGAGCTTTATCGGAGAGCGGCTGGCGCAGAAGATCGGGAACCCAGGGAATCAATGCCAAGTGAACAAAGTGATCGCGCTGCCAGACGGCACACGCTCACGCGGCGACTACCAGTTATACAGTTATAATACTATCAGTTGTCCAGGACGACGTGCTGCTTGGGCTGGATTTCCTTGGGGCCATTGACGCGACCCTGGTCTGTGGAGGAGCGATCCTCCACCTGGGAACCCGAGCTACCATCGGACGCTTGAGTGTTGTGGTTGGAGTGCGAAGCCCCGTTCCCAGGCGTCCATGCTGCTCCCCGATGCTCGCTGCTCCACTCATTCCCTGTCCCTGGTGTCGGTGGCTGCTCCTGCCAATTTACAACGAGTGCCGTCAGTTCTCATAATGTCTGGAAGTCAAGAAAACTTGGTACTTGGGCTGTAAGTTCTCGTACACTCTGTCTAGTTCCTGAGCCTCTGTGTACCCGGCTCTGCGCTTCATAAGGCGGATGTCAACCATATAAGTTTTATATGGTTCTTTCGCCTTCTGATAACGCAGCTTGACGCACTTGACGTTGTCCTCCTGAACCATGGAGACCGCCACACCTTCTCGAGGGGCAATGCTGGGTCAATTATCGACCTGACATTTGCTACTAGTAACCTGGCACCGAACACCACCTGGACCCTGTGCGATGACTATACATACAGCGACCACCTGGCGATAGTCATCGAAATTCAAACACGAGCACACCAGATGGCCAGGTCAAGGAGAAGACGCTATAAAGTAGATACTCACGACATAGACGTCTTTCAGTGCATACTTGGCGACTTTAATAGCAGAGGCAACGCCGCGGCCAGAACCGAATAACTCATGACGCAAATAGTGAGAGCGTGTGATGCTTGGAGCGTGGAATGCCGAAATTGCCAGGGCACGGGCTGATTGCTTTGGAGCTAGACGTGCTTACCAAAGAGCTCTTAGATGAAGAGATCGTAAAGCATCTGTTCTCAAAGCATGGATTGGACGCAAGAAACACTCAGCACTCCACCATGGAAGATCAATTCAACGAGGTCAGGCCCAACACAAGGAAACACACAAGGGGACCGAAACAGCTGAGAAGACGACTCCTCACGTCAGTTGTCCAGTCCAAAAGCTGTATGCTGAATCTATATGGACTAAAACGACAATGAAGAAAACGCGTACGAGAGCAATTCGGGCGATCTCCCGAGTATGCGCCCTCAGGATAGTAAGCGGCTTTCGAACTATCTCGGGTGAGGCGGCGCACCCGTCAAGGGTAGCGGCAATGAAGAGCCACAAGATTGGTAGTGCGATGGACACTGGAGGAAACCTTATACCACGGTGGCCAGAGATATGGTCGGTCTCCCAAAAGGGCAGTTGGACACGACGGCTTATACCGCAATTGGAACTTTGGGTAGGGAAGAAGCATGGGCAGATAAATTTCTATCTGACTCAGTTTCCAAGCGGGCATGGCTACTTTAGAGCCTACCTGCACCGTTTTGGTCATAGTGAGGAATCCATATGCGCGACCTGCGGTGCAGGTTATAAAGAAGACGCCGAGCACGTCATGTTCAAGGGCCAGGGATTCAATAGGGAAAGATATGTGGTGGAGGAGGCGTTCAGAGAGACACCAGCACCAGGTAACCTTGTGAGGAACACGGTGGCCTGCCGGAAGAAATGGGATGCAGTAAACGCGATGGCCTGTAGCGTTATGCAGCAGGTGAGGAGAGAGGAGCAGATCCCGAGAACAGAAGCGAGCCTTTAAGGCAATACTCACTCCTGTTGTAATGCCTAACGGGGGGATCAGAAGGGTTTAAGAATGGCTTTACACACATCTCTTGTATTACATACACATCCATTGTACTTTATACACGCAATCACACAAATATTCAATTATATATATAATTACACATCCGTGGTTTAAGGTTTTGAAAAAAAAATGTATTTTTATTAAAACCGAAACTTAAGTGGTACGTGGAGACAATTCGTGTTTAACAGTTGAAGGCGGAATTAAATCTAACTCTAAGCTACAAGCTGAACGCTTAGCAAACCCTTGGCTGAGTCTTATTTACTTCTATGTTGAGTGTACATAAGGCTCTCTTTTATGTTTATGCACTCTCTTGAGTGGATCGCGCATGGGAACGGATCAGCCGAGAATTTGAGCTGCGTTAGCAGTTTTGACCCTTCTTGTGGGAATGTTTACAATTGATCAGAGTAGGCTGATTTGTTCTTGTGGGAATGTTTACAATTGATCAGAGTAGGCTGATTTGTTATTATCGCCGAATTTGGGACTGCGGATGTTATGTCTAAGTAGGCTGGGGTGGTTATGATGCAACACATAAACATTTGACTTATATGCTAAGTACAAGTGGTAATTTGATATATGTAAGTGGTTTTGGTTATGAGTGTATGTGTGGTTAAGTGGGTGGTCAAGTGGTGCATTATGGTACATATGTTACTTCCCCATCCTTAAAAAATTAGCCTGCCCTCAGGCGGATAAACTAGGGTACAATATAGGGTTTATATTATTATCATTTGCTATTACGTCATTGTTTACAATATTTGGGGGTTCTGTAGGAGTGGGAACTTGTTTTTTGAATTTGATTATGATTTTCTTAGGTATACTCTTATATTTGTATATAAAATAAAATATTATTATTATAATTAATACAATTATTGACGTTATTATTATTGTCTGGAAAGTATTTTTTGTTTTTATTTCAACAATTTCTTTTGCTTGAATGTATGCTAATGTATCTAGTTTGGTTACGTTATTGTTCACATAAACTGTTTGTGTGTAATCAAGTATTGTATTTGATATTAAAATATCATCGATTTCAATTGAACAGTTAGAAGCTTTAATTAAATTATCTCCCTCTATTATTATTTCCTGATTTATACAATTTTGGTTAACTATGGTTTTTGGCAAGTTCCATGTTAATAGAATGTTAGGTTCGACATAACTGACTTCTGTATTTTTGTGCGTTTTTGTATATCTACATTCTGTATTTCTATGCTCAGTTTTTGCTACATTGCAAACTTCGCATTCGTTGATAATATTTTGAATCAATTTTTGATAGTCGGGGTAATAGAAATTTTCTTTGAAAATGGCAATGGTTTTTTCGATACCAGGGTGTAAAAGTCCTTTGTGTTTTTGAAGTATAATTTCTTTGAATTGAGCATAAGTGTTAATATTGGTAAGCTTTATAGTAGATCTCATTACTTTAGTAATGTTATTTGGACAAATAATATTGACGTAGGCGTTTTGAAAAGTTGTAAAGTCTTCATCATTGTTAAAATAGATGACAGTGTTTTTTGTACATATATATTCTTTAATAAGCTCTTTTGCATGATCTAATGTCATTTCTTTGTAGATGATGTCTGTTATTGTTTTATGAAAATATTTAGTTGTTTTTACTTCGTTTATGTTACCTCTTGTGAATTCTATTTGATTAGTATAGTAGTTAATTGGTCTTTCTGTTATTGTTATGTAATTTTGGTTATCTTCGTGGCTACTATGTATGGTAGCTACTGTAGTAGGAGTTTCACCGAGAAAGTTTTCAATCTTTACACGTGAAAGTGCACCTGGTACATATTTAATGTGGTAGTCAAACTCATTCAGTCTGATTTTCCATCTTTGGAGTTTCATGTTTGGTTCTTTGATATTATCAAGCCAAACTAAGGGTCGGTGGTCACTTAGAATTTGAAATTTACGACCAAAAAGGAAGGACCTGAAGTATTTAGTGGCCCAGACAATAGCTAAAAGTTCTTTTCTATTGCCGAATAATTAAGTTCATGATCATTGAGAGTACGACTAGCGTAACAAATAGGTTTGTGATCCTGGGACAGTACAGCACCTAGGGCAATATTGCTGGCATCTGTAGTTAGTGAAAATGGTTTCTCGAAATTGGGGTAAGTTAGAATTGGATCGGACATAATGAGAAATTTTAATTTCTCGAAAGCGGATATATAATTTATATCGTTGGGATCTATCTTGGCGCCCTTCTTTAAATTTTGGGTCATTGGTTTCACAATGTTTGCAAAGGTGGGAATAAACTTCCTATAAAAACCGCAAAGTCCAAGGAATGACTTTATTTATTTAGGTGTTTTGGGAATCGGAAAATTCTTAATTGCGTTTATTTTTATTGGGTTAGGTTTTATACCTACAGTTGTTATAATATGTCCTAGAAATTCTGTTTCCTTATTTAGAAATTCGCATTTGTCTAATTGCAATTTCAAGTTTGCTTCCTTTAATTTAGCAAATACTTTACGCAGAGACATTAAATGTTCTTCCAATGAAGTGGAAAACACTATAATGTCATCCATGTAAACTAAACAATCTTTGTAGATAAGATCTTCTAACAGATTGTTTACGCAACGTTGAAATGTTGCAGGTGCGTTTTTCAGACCGAATGGCATTCGAGTGTACTCGTAATGTCCATTTTTGGTAGAAAAAGCTGTTTTTTGTATTGAGTTTTCATCCATTTGTTTTTGATGAAAACCTTTTGCTAAATCTATGGTAGTGAAATATTGTGATCTACCGAGTTTATCCAATATTTCGTCCATAACTGGAATAGGATATTTATCGTCCACGGTAATTTCGTTTAGCTTTCGATAGTCAATGACTATCCTAAACTTTTGTTTACCGGATGCATCACTTTTCATTGGTACTATCCAAATAGGTGAGCAATAAGGTGAGTTCGATTTTCGAATGATGCCTTGTTCTATCATTTCTTTTATTTGGACTTCGACTTCTTTGTCATGAGCTTGGGGGTATTTGTAAGGTTTTTTTATGAACTGGATCTTCATGTTTAGTATTTATGATATGTTTAACGGTACTTGTGAAGGTCAAATTTTCACCTTCTCTGTACTGAATGTCCCTAAATTCGTGAAGAATTTTAGTCAGAGCACTTGTCTCTTCCTTATTTAAATGGTCAAGTCTGAATTCGTTAGATTCTTTTAATTCATTTTCTATTGCGTAATTTATTGCCTCGTCATCAGTAGATGATGGCTCTAAACAGCTCATACAATCGATATTGTCTTCTGAGTTTACCTTTTGCTCGGTCTCATAATGCATTAAGAAATTGTAATTATTTAAATTAACAGTTGCTTTGCTAAAATTGATTTGAGCATTGGTGTCTTCTAAGAAGTCTCTACCTAGTAACATATCATAATTTTCCGAGAAATTATGGATATAAAAAACTTGTTTAGAGGGGCAAGGTTTACTGTGTTTCAAACTTATACTATCGTTTAATGTTACTATACCGTTAATGGTATGAACTTGTAATTTATTGGTTTTGACGGGAAAATTAAAGAAATTAGATTTTATAATGTTAATTGTAGATCCGGTATCGATGATACAGCGGAGCTTTATATCGTTGTCCGAGGCAATTTGATGAAAATTTTCGGACGTGTCCATTTTTGATTGGCCACTCGAACTAGGTCTTTGCCTTTTATGTGCTGGGTTCGGAGCACTTGAAGAAGCTTGGTTTGTTTGGTAATTTGCTGGGTTTTGTACCTGTGCCTGGTCTAGTTTCTGTTTGAATTCTTTATATAACTGCTCGATATTCTGATCATTATTTTTATTATTATCACTAGCATGGTTGTGATTTTTGTTCTGATTATTTGAACTTGACATTTGGTTGTAGTTAGGGTTGTAACTGTTACTTTTCGAACTGTTAGTTTGATTATTTTTATTTCGATTGTTTTGTTGTTTTGGACGATCGGACCATACGCTATCATAGCAACCTTCTTGTTGAGCAATTTGCTTCAACTTGCTTACAGTTGTTATGTCGAACCTAGCTAGCTGCATATAAAGCCTATCAGGGAGTTTTCTTGTTATTACATCTTTTACGGTGTTATTCATGCCGTTTGTATATATGTGGTTATTGAATGGGTTGTTTTCTAAATCTAGCTTATTGGTAATTACAAAACATTTTTCTTCAAGTTCTTCTATAAACTTACGAATCGATCCAGTAAATGGTGTATTGTAGAGTCGTCTTAGAAGTTCTTCAAAGGGCATCTGTGTTTTGAATTCTGAAATAAGGGCTTCCTTCAGATCGTTCCATGTGTTAGCTGCGCTCAGTTGGGACACTCGCTGAGCCTCACCTCCGATTTGCATCTCGATGGCACTGAATATGATGTGTCCTTGCCGGGCATCAGTTGTTGGGTAGAGGTCACGGATAAACTCTATTCGTCTTAACTCTGACGTGATACCGGTGAATGTTGGTATTTGACGGATCTGACCAAGGGCTTGGTTCAGATGGTTTTCCGATAGAAGTTGAACTTGTTGTAGTTGTGGTTGTTGTTGTGGTTGTAGTTGCTGTTGTTGCGCCATATTAAAATTTTTATTTACTCGCTTAGCACTTGTGCTAGGGTTTTATATATTTTTTTTTTTGTTTAGGGATTGGGTTGGTTGGTGTTTGTTGAGTTTGACCTGGGACAACGATTGTCCTTTAGTGGTCTTCACTGCAGCACTTTATGTAAAAACTTTTTTAAAAAAAAAATGTTCACCTCCAGCAGCGGTCACACTTTCACAGTGGGCTACTAAGTTGGAGTGTTTCACTAAGCACTGAGTTTGTTCGGTTTTTCGCGGATTGTAGCCTTCCTGTAACTTTAAATTAGTTACGCAATCGAAGGTTTTATATCACACGCGGTTCTTTGGCGGATACTAATTATCGATTTAATTAATTTCCTACCGGCTGCGCCAATTACACGTCCGTGGTTTAAGGTTTTGAAAAAAAATGTATTTTTATTAAAACCGAAACTTAAGTGGTACGTGGAGACAATTCGTGTTTAACAGTTGAAGGCGGAATTAAATCTAACTCTAAGCTACAAGCTGAACGCTTAGCAAACCCTTGGCTGAGTCTTATTTACTTCTATGTTGAGTGTACATAAGGCTCTCTTTTATGTTTATGCACTCTCTTGAGTGGATCGCGCATGGGAACGGATCAGCCGAGAATTTGAGCTGCGTTAGCAGTTTTGACCCTTCTTGTGGGAATGTTTACAATTGATCAGAGTAGGCTGATTTGTTCTTGTGGGAATGTTTACAATTGATCAGAGTAGGCTGATTTGTTATTGTCGCCGAATTTGGGACTGCGGATTTTATGTCTAAGTAGGCTGGGGTGGTTATGATGCAACACATAAACATTTGACTTATATGCAAAGTACAAGTGGTAATTTGATATATGTAAGTGGTTTTGGTTATGAGTGTATGTGTGGTTAAGTGGGTGGTCAAGTGGTGCATTATGGTACATATGTTACTATATACACTATCATATACACACACCTTCATATTGTGTAATATAATACTTTAATAATTTCAAAATGTTACCCTTTTATTCATCTTGATTCGCATTCAGATTGTGTGCTTGAGTATTTCTTTGTTTTTGCAAGTGTATTTGCCCTCAGGTATTTCGTCGGAGCCCTAACGGATCGTGGGTAAGTGAAATACTATAAAACTTATAACTATCGAACACAAATTATAGATCTATCGATCTCAATTAATGGTCTACCGTAATGAAATGAAAAACTATCGAATAAAAGAATTTTACAAACTATCTCTGCATATAAACTATCGAATAGGAAGAAAAAGATATATCGTAAGAAATTGAATTAAAGAGAAACAAAACAAAAACAAGAAAAGAATCAAGAGGAATAAAAAAAATAAGGAAATAAAATTAATGAGTATTAAGAAGTCATGCAGCACGAAGCTGCATGCATCAGATATGTATATCGATAAAAAATATTAAAGAATTTAAAATGGAATAAATTATCTTTCCCTTGAGGCACTAGGAGAGGGTGCCATAACAGCAATATGGGTAATATCGGTATTCCGATGTCTGTATTGCATGGCTGGGTGGGTGAAGAAGAATAGCATGACATCTAGCTATACGCCTTGATCGTTCGTTAGAAATAGTCCGTCCGTTTAATCTGTCATTCCTTTGGCCATTTCCTTCTTTTTTTTCGTCCATCAACCTGTCGCTATTTTCTACTAACATCGATAACCGAACTGCACACAAAACCCCGCCCATTTTCCCTGAGCTTACCCGGCTGTACTGAAGACAGGGTGTGCAGGGGACGTTACTGTACTTAGGTCGTTACAGAAATTGGCGCACAACGTGGGGCCCGAAAGAGTTCCACTCGGGTATACCCTTCCTTTCATTATACCTTTTTCCTCTCCCTCCTATTTTCCCAAGGAACCCATCCATACTTTAGCTTGTTAGATTCAGCCGATAGTTATACGCAATCTATAACTGCTGGTTATCGAATTGGTTTTAATGGGGTCGATACCATACCCTAACATCATCAAACAAACATCTCGACTCGTGATAGCTGATATTGTTTTTGCTGGTAGTTCGGCACGATCGTCAGCATCCGATTAAAGTTTCACCCAGTTTATTTTTCCTAATGTAGTTTCAGTAATCGGAGCTATTTTTAATGAATTGCTGTTATCTTACCTAAACCAAGGTAAATCCTCTTATGTTTTATGAATTTATCGTATCATATTTATTCTTTCAACTATCGCATTTCTTATTGCAACACGAGCTGTTGCATGTTGAAACTGCGGATTTGGTCTGTTTGCGTAGGGAATTTCACAGACACGAGGAGTTCTTCCGAAACATTCGACCCCAGTATCCCTAACATCATCAAACAAACATCTCGACTCGTGATAGCTGATATTGTTTTTGCTGGTAGTTCGGCACGATCGTCAGCATCCGATTAAAGTTTCACCCAGTTTATTTTTCCTAATGTAGTTTCAGTAATCGGAGCTATTTTTAATGAATTGCTGTTATCTTACCTAAACCAAGGTAAATCCTCTTATGTTTTATGAATTTATCGTATCATATTTATTCTTTCAACTATCGCATTTCTTATTGCAACACGAGCTGTTGCATGTTGAAACTGCGGATTTGGTCTGTTTGCGTAGGGAATTTCACAGACACGAGGAGTTCTTCCGAAACATTCGACCCCAGTATCGTTCAGCCGTTAAGCGAAGCTTCGTGAATTCTCTTCAGGTGGAAGAAGAATCCGAGTCAGAGGCAAAGGAGGCATCGGAAGCGGAAATATGCGCTGTTCGCTCATTCGACAATTCCAAATGCTGGAATCGCTATGACGATTGTCTTCAGCCAAGACGCATCTTTTGCTACAGATGTGGTGCTGTCGACGTATGTAGCGAATTCCGATAGGTGCAAGGCCAAGTCGGAAAACTTGACGCAGGATGCTCGCAGACCTCCGAGAGGTGACATCCGATGCTAATCTCGGATTCTGTAGTTATATGATATGACCTTTACCCCCAGCATTTCAAACCGTATCTCAAGCGTCTACGAGTATGCCAAGTGTATGCCATTTGGATTGACTAACGCTCCGCAAACAATAATTCGTCTGATGGACATCGTGATTCCTTACCAATTCAAGTCGCACGTCCTGGTATACTTGGATGATCTCCTGGTGCTTTCCTCCAGCTTTGAAGAGCATCTTATCCATTTCGCGGAAGTTGCGACTCAGTTTTGCCTCAGAAAGGTGGATTACGTCGGATTCATTGTAGGCGAGGGTACGCTCCAGATCAACCCAAGAAAGACTCGCGCGGTTGAGGAATTTCAGTTCCAAAGACGCAGAAGCAGCTTCACAGGTTTTTAGGGATGATTGGATGGTATCAAAAATGTATTCCAAATTAGTCGGACGTGATTTTCGACCTTACTGAGCTTCTGGCAGGTAAGAATGCCTTGCCAATGGAATGACAGTGCTCTGAAGGTGTTCGGATAGATCAAAAATTGCTTGTGTTCTGCTTCCTTTCTAGTTCATCCGAAATATGAGAAACCATTTGTTCTTCAGTGCAGGGTTTCTCATTCGAGATTAAGCATCGCAAGAGAGGTGAGAACGTGGGAGCGGATGCTCTCTCTCGTTCGTTCGAGGATGCAGAGGTTTGTGGATTAGAGTTAGTGGTCCTTCCTGAAATCGACATAAACTCGGATGCTTTCCAGTCGGAGGAGTACAGACGGTTCAGGGATAACGTTCTGTCAAATAAGGTTCCAGATGTATCATCGGTATAGCCAAGTGCGTGGAGCATATCCGCCGCAGATATTTCTGTTCAAGCATGTTAGTTCAGGTCACCGGCCGACCATTCCAGCGTCTTTATATTGTCTTCATTGTCGAAGAAGGGAAACATTGGGATTTTCATCATCTTAGTTCACGTTGAAAATGTTTCGGACTGCCGGAAGAACTCTTCAGTGATAATGGCACTCAATTTAAAAGCAAAGAGTTTATGACTTTCTTGACAAAGTACGGAGTCCGTCACATCTGCACGGGTGCCTATGCTCCTTAGTCGAACGCAGCGGAACAAGTGAATCGCTCAATCAATGCGGCGCTGAGAGCATATGAGCAGGTTTATCAGCGGAAATATGATGTAGTCCCAAGTAGCATTAATTCTTCGCTATGAAAGTCCTTGCATCAGTCCTTCGATATGTCGCCATATTTGGTTGTCCTCCGCCAACAAAGGCTGTGCATGGTTCTGATTACCAGTTGCTTAGCATGCTTGGCGATGCAGAAGCGAACGTAGATCGATAAGAATCTTTTCAAGGCATACGAGCAGAATCAACGCAGCTACAACTTGAGGGCCAAAATACGCGCCATAATGTCGGCCAAGTAGTGATCAAGCGCAGCTTCGCACTAAGCAATGCTGCCACCAATTTCAGTGCAAAGCTGGCTGGAAGGTTAGGGAACACTCTTGATCTGCTGGAGGACTTGTAAGGAAAAGAATTGGGCTACTTCCACGCCAAGGACCTATGGTCTTAGACTCCGACTTCAGGTTAGGTGTCCACTACACTTATACTTCGTCCATCTTTCATAGCGTAAATTAATTCAAAACTCTACACGACCCTTTTGTTTTTTTTTCAACTTCAATTACATACTTATAGTGTGAAATTGAACTTGAGGGTGTGAGGTGTGACTCTGGCAACCTTGCGTCGGCCATCCGTATGATCACTGTTGGGAAGTGGCTCAGCGCTATATTGATGGATGGAGTCACCTATATCGATATATCGATTGCTGGAGTCACCTCTCGTGCTCCACTTCTCTTCACTAGTGAAAAATCAAGTGGATCAACGTGCATAAAATTTATATTGTGAAAGTGAAATTGATCAAAATGAAGGAAATTAGATTAATTAGTTTGAAATTCATTTAACTAAATTAATATTGCGCTATTGCTGCGTTATTTTGTTGCATTGTGTTTTTAAAATTGGGTGAGTAAGAGCATACCATTTCTTATTGGCAGCTCATAACCCCATTTTACTCTTGCAACAAACAGCGTAAGGCAATAGGAGCCCTAGCACGTGCGCGCTTTTTTTTCTCAGGCGGCAGTGCGTACCTGCCCCCCCTCTCCATGCTGCGCCACACGCCATCCAGCGCGTCGCTCATTGTTGCTGAACGCTCATTGTCGCGGTGGACACTCAGTTGTCTTGGTTTTCTTCGCTGCGGTTTTCTTCGCTGTGGTTTTCTTAGCTGTTATTCCCTATAGTTCCTGTCTTTGGGTGAGTTTGATCAGGAAACTGACCAAGCTGATTGTTGATTTTCGTTTTTTTTTCCCCGCTTTAGCCCTATATGAGTTCTTTTTCACTGGTACTGAGATCAGCAAGCAAAGGGAGAGGATTCCTCAGACGGACACTGCGCTACGCCAGACTCCTCAACAACTTAACTTCAGAAAGATATACACACATAAACATACTCAACACACACACACATATTCTTGTAACACACACACGTCTCTTTACATACATTTTCATTGATAAACACAACACACACATACCGTGTTATACACACACTTTCACATATTGTGTCACATAACAGCTGTCAGCGCTGGCAACTTACGTCAGTAAGTGATCGGACCTGAGTGGCGTTGCCAGATCAACGGCGCTGCCAGGGCTGCTCGATCAGATGGGCGCGAAATTCAAATATTCAATTTGAATTTTATACGTTAATAGTAATATTCAAATAATAATTAAATTTGAATTTTATTGAAGTGGACAGTTGCTGAAATTGGGAAACATCAACAAAATCTATATATAAATATATTTACATATTATATATACATATTTATATATTTATTAATATATTTATAGATATTTATATATAAATTTTGTGGAGTTGACCAATATTTAGCAAGGGAAACCGCGCAAAGGTCTCGGACAGACTTAATCATCAACCTCTCACCATCTCGGTGCCTCCTTCAGTCGACGCCTAGGAGAAATCCGTGGCCTACAAGGGATCCTTGTTAAATGGCATAGGGTAATCTGTTGACATCTGTCAATTAATGGACGGTCCAGCGGGGGGCATTGCCCCCGACGAGATAACGGAGCGAGGAGCTGAAATCCCAGGTGCAGCGGCTGTGAGCGTAGCGCAAACCGTGCTCCAAACGTTGACTACAATACCCAGCATCAGTGGTTCTGCAGTAGTAGAGAACCTGGCCCCTCTAGCATCTCTAATGACCAAGAAGAAGATTTCCGATCTCATCAGCGTGCCGACCCAAAAAGCATCAGCAAAAACCCCGCCTGTTTCGCCGACTAGGCCTACAAAGATGAGGACTTGCGCAGCATTATGAACCTAAAAATAACGGTACTGCTATCAGCCTTTGAGACGTAGAGCCAGCAAAAGGAGCGTCCTAGTGAGCCTCCCCCGAAGAAGCTTCCCGCTAGCAAGGACGTGACATTGCAGACGTCTAAGGTAAGGGAGCCTGTTACGCCCAGCTTCACGTCCGTTGCCAAAGAGGGTAGTAAAAAGGTGGAGTGGACTAAGGTGACACCTAAGCGTCTACGCAAAAAGCTGGAGGCTATTATTATTAAAAAGGGAGAAGCTTCGTACACGGACATGCTCCGTAAGCTCAAAGCAGATCCGAGCCTGTCAGAACTTGGCAGTCATGTCAAAAAAATCAGGAGAACTCAACACGGAGAGTTGTTGCTCGAAGTGAAGGGAAAAGCTTCCGCAAGCATGCTCAAATACAGAGGAGCGATTGAAGAATCTCTTCGGGAAATGGCTGCGGTCCGCACGAGCGCGTAGTGAATGGCGCTAACCTGCAGCGGCATGGATGATGCGACGACAGCAATGGAGCTTTATAACTGCATGGCCTCCCAATTCGAAGGGATCCAGCTGAAGCCAGAAGATGTACGCGGGCTGCGCAAAATGCGTGATGGGACCCAAGTGGCGACAGTTACGCTTAGCATTGACGACGCAATTGGCATCTTGAACAAGGGTTCGGCAACTGTTGGCTGGTCTGGCTGTCGCATCATCCAGGACACACACCCCACAAGATGCTATAAGTGCCTGGGTTACGGTCGCAGGGCCATCAACTGCAAGGAGCCTGATCGCTCGGACTGCGGTCTTCGGTGCGGCAAACGAGGGCATAAAGCGAAGGGCAGTGATAATCCGCCGAAATGCCTGATCTGCAACAGTGATGTAGACAGGACCTACCTTCAAAGCAAGCAAATCAAAAGGAGTCTTAAGTCGCCATGTTGATGCTTAACGTATTACAGCTAAATATCAACCACTGCGCAGCTGCACAGAGCCTTCTGTCCCAGACAGCATTAGAGCGCAATGCTGACTTTATGCTCCTGAGTGAACCGTACGCCCCTGGAGTGGGAAATTCAGGAGTACTTTTGGACTCTACACGAAAGGCGGCAGTCATAAGCTGCAGAAACCTCTACATAGAGGCCCAGGAAAGCGTGCCAATGCGTGGCATTGAGAACGCTAAAGTGAAGGGTGTTCACCTGTATAACTGATATGCCCCGCCTAGTGACAGTCCGGACCTCTTCGAGGAGCTGCTAATACACCACGCTAGAGGGCGCAAGCCTGTAGTCATTGCAGGTGACTCCAATGCCTGGTCAATTGAATGAGGAAGCCGGACATCTAATCCCAGAAGAAGGGCCGTTATTGATGCCATGAACCAGCTGGATCTGGTGCTGTTGAACGATGGTGGCAAGCCGACGTTTAACAACGACATCATTTTTCGATGTCACCTTTTGTTAACAGAAGTCTAGCCTCCACTGCTAAATGGCAGGGACCGTTGTAAGGAGTTAGTTAAGTTAAGCAACACTGTTAGATTTACGTAGTATATAACACTGGATATTAAGTTGGCGAGGCAGTTGATCATCAACCACAAACGTGTACGGATGCCCTTAAATAAATATATTGTTAATATTAAAACCAGCGTTTTATTAATGAGCACCCACTCATTACATGGTGTCAGAAGGTGTGAACATCAAAACGAAAAACTTATTAAAGGTGAATTAATATAAAGCTAACGTTGAACAGTGAATACACACGTATACAGAAAAACACATATAAGTATATATACATACAGAGGAAAGTATCGATACTCAGTGAGTATCCATCGATATTGACAAACTAGTTCAACAATCGATAACTACCAGGGCAGCACAAAGTCAAGCAAAATCAACACTGGGTTCAATTTGCAAAGTACAAATAAACAATGACCATGAGTTAAGGGCAATCAGAGAGCTGGATTGCAGCACGATAGCGACGGAATGGCCAACATGGAAGCAAGAGTTCATAATGTATCTTATTGCAACGGGAAAATCCTCGGAACCGGAGAAGACCAAAATTGCAAACTTCTTGTGGCTGGTGGGCAGAAAAGGGTCGCAGATCTACAACACGTTGTACCCAAATGATGGTACACAGGATTCTATGCTTGGGACAACTACAGTGAATGGTGACGTTCAGCAGAGGAAAATTGAAGAGCTGTTAAAAAAATTTAATGATTTTTGTCTGCCACAAAGAAAAACGGCAATGGAGTCATACAAATTCAATATGATGATATGAATTTGAGACTGAGTTGCGGGAGCAAGTACGTCATTGCAATTTTATTTGTGAGTGTGGCAAGTCGTATGAAGACCGAATGCTGAGCGATCGTGTCATCATTGGAGTCCAGGATAAAAAACTGCAGCTAAAATTACTGGACGGGCGTGATGCAGCTGTCAAAAGTTACTGAAACTTGTAAAGCATATGAGGCAGCGAACATTCACAAAGGAATTCTAGAAGGCAAGCAGGTTATCAACATCATAAAGGAGGAAGAAGCAACGATTAACGCAATTAATCGTGTTTGCTTTAACTGAAAAGAATATCAGATAGGAGAGAAGATAGTAAGGTTTAAGCTTGATTGCGGATCTGATGTAAACTGTGTCCAATTAAAATTACTTGAAGATTAAAAAAATCAACAAATCTTAAGTTTAATATTAAACCACATGAATTTTTTTTTATAATGGTAACAAAATTAATATTCATCGAAAAGTAAAGTTGCCTTGTTATGATTTAAAATTAAAAAGTGAACGATCTATTAACTTTGTAATTGTGGCTGATAGCTGTGAACCAATACTTGGGTTAGACACGTGTGAAATGTTGGGATTAATCAAACGATTAGATGTGAATAGTATAGAAGACCAGGATAGAAAAAGAGACTCTGCTATAGAGTTATACAAGGATGTGTTTAATGGAATAGGCAAATTTCCGGGAAGCTTCAAAATACAGTTAATTAAAGATGTAAAACCAGTGGTACATTATAAGAAACGTATACTGAGTTCATTAATAGATAAACTAAAAGCTGAGCTTGATACAATGCTGCAGGATGATATCATTTCACGGGTAGACTATCCAACTGACTGGGTGAATAACTTGCAAATAATTGAAAAGCCAAATGGTAAACTTCGCATTTGTTTGGACCCGAAGCCACTAAATGCATGCATTAAACGATAACATTTTCTCATTCCTACTATTGATGACTTAACATCAAAATTATCGGGTAAACGAATCTTTTCGGTCTTTGACTTAAGTGGTGGATTTTGGCACATGGAATTAGATCAATTAAGCTCGGACTTAACAACTTTTATGACTCCTTTTGGACGATTCAAATTCAATAGAGTACCTTTTGACCTAAACTGTGCGCTAGAAATGTTTCAACGGAAAATGAATGATTTTGGTGATTTACCTGCAGTCATGGTATATTTTGATGATCTTGCTATTTGCGCAGATAATAAGGATGAACATGATAAAATAATTGATTTAGTTATGAAAACAGCACGGGAAAATGGTGTAAAATTTAATCCAGACAAAATTCAATACTGTTGATCTTGCTATTTGCGCAGATAATAAGGATGAACATGATAAAATGATTGATTTAGTTATGAAAAGAGCACGGGAAAATGGTGTAAAATTTAATCCAGTCAAAATTCAATACTGTTGTACTGTTGTTCAGAAATTAAGTTCATGGGAAATGTTATATCGGAAGGAAAAATTAAACCAAATATAAAATATCGGGGTGCAATTTTAAAGATGAAAAAACCCGAAAGTAAATCGGATGTATTGTGGTTTTTAGGTCTTCTGAAATACCTAGATACATTCCAAATTTGTCAAAGCAATCAGCCAATTTACGTAACTTAACCAAGAATAATGTACAGTTTGTTTTGACGGCAGAACACGATAGAGAGTTTGAAAACTTATTATGAACTGTAACTGCAGAGCCAGTATTGGTAATTTATGACCCCAAGCTACCAGTAGTTGTTCAAACAGACGCATCAAAGGATGGATTGGGTTGTGTAATAATCCAAAACGGGCACCCAGTAGCATTTGCTTCGCGCACTCTGAGTTGCAGTGAGCAAAAATGGTGTCAACTAGAAAAGAATTACTAGCGGTTGTGTTTGCATGTCAGCGTTTTCATTTCTTTTTATACGGACGAGAGTTTACTGTTGAAAGTGATCACAAACCATTAGAGACTTTAGTTTTGAGGGATATAGATGATGTTACTATGCGGCTTTAGCGTATGTTCATGTCGCTACTGAAATATCCTAAAATAAACATTGTATATAAGCCGGGAAAGGAAATGTTAGTTGCATACTGTCTATCACGAGTTCAGTTATCAGACATTTCAGAGATTGAAGGTTTATCTGGAGTCATTCATTCAGTTATTAAATCAATTTGTGTAACACAAGACAACTATGATATTTATCGTCGGAGCCTAGAAGAATATGAAAAATACAATCACATTGCTTCTTTTGTTGAGAAAGGGTGGCCGGGATATCATCATCTTGATGATTTGGGCAAGAAACTACATGCTATAAAATCGGAATTGCATTTTGAAAATGGTTTATTATTCTGGAATCACAGAGTAGTTATACCATCAAAAATACAAAACAAAGTGTCGAAATGGTTATATGAGCCCCATCTAGGAATAGAAAAATCCCTCGCGCGCGTTAGAATGCTCTATTATTGGCCAGGCATGAACAATGAAATTAAAGAAATGGTAGAATCCTGCAGTGTATGTGAGAAATTTCGGCGCAGTAATCAGAAAGAACCGTTGGTGCAAGAAAAGTTACCAAGTTATCCGTTTCAAGTAACAGGCATGGATTTATTTGAATTTGCAAATCCCAACTATATTGCTTTAATTGACTCGTACTCAAACTTTGTAGCAACTGAAAAATTACAAAACAAAACATCGGGACATATAATAAAAGTTTTGAAATCAATATTTGATAGAATTGGCTACCCTACCATTATAAGAAGTGATAGCAGTCCATTTGGGTCAGCAGAATTTAAAGATTTTCATGTAAATATAATGTTGAACTAAAATTCTCAAGTCCAAGATACCCACAAAGCAATGGTTTAGCGGAAAAGGGCGTAGCTATTGTCAAAAATATATTAAAACGGTGCTATGAAGCGAATGATGTTGAAAGTTTTCAATACAGAATATTAGAATATAACACCACACCACTTGGTAGCATGAAACTTACACCGGCAGAATTGTTTTTCGGTAGACTTGTTAAGACTAAACTCCCCATATCAGAGTCACTGTTAAAAAGGAATAGTTTAAGTGAAGAAGACATTCAAAATAAATTAAAAATAAAAAAAGAAAAGCAAAAGTATTATTACGACCGCAATGCAAAGTCACTAGCCGAATTGAACATGGGTGATTTGGTTATATTTAAAAAAAATTCAAATGTATGGCATTATGGAAAAATTGTTGGCGTAGTAAATAATCGGTCTTATATAATAAAAGATAGTTTCAATAATCATTATCGAAGGAATAGACGCTTCATTGCTAAAACTAATAATAAGGGTTTTAATGCTAGTGATTTAGCCTACGAATTGAACATGGGTGATTTGGTTATATTTAAAAAAAATTCAAATGTATGGCATTATGGAAAAATTGTTGGCGTAGTAAATAATCGGTCTTATATAATAAAAGATAGTTTCAATAATCATTATCGAAGGAATAGACGCTTCATTGCTAAAACTAATAATAAGGGTTTTAATGCTAGTGATTTAGCCTACGAAAACAATATAAAATGTAATAACAATAATCAATAATCAAAATGATGAAAACGAAAATACAAATACAATAGAAACGGGAAATGAATCTATCAATGATCCCATGTTAGTAGAATTAAGTGATTCAGAAGATCAGTATTTTACTGCATCAAGTTCAGATACTGATACTGATCCAAACGTATACTATCAAACAAGAAGTGGTCGATCAGTGCGACCACCTCAGCTTTTTAGTGAAATAGACTGGTACACCCGCTAATTAATTTTAATTAAAATTAATTTTTAAAAAAAAGCATGTAAGGAGTTAGTTAAGTTAAGCAACACTGTTAGATTTACGTAGTATATAACACACGATATTAAGTTGACAAGTCAGTTGATCATCAACCACAAACGTGTACGGATGCCCTTAAATAAATATATTGATAATATTAAAACCAGCGTTTTATTAATGAGCACCCACTCATTACAACCGTAAATAATAATTATCAGATTAAAAATATCAAAGCTCTTAAAGGTCTCTGAAAAATGTGGAAAAATCCTAACGTGCTAGTTTTTAACGGCGAACACAAAAACCGCGTAAACTTTCCAATTTTTAATTTAAAAATCAGTTTTCAATTTTTATATTTGATTTTTAAAAATCAATTTATAACTTTTATATTTGATCTTTAAAATAAAAATCAAAAAGTAAGAGTTATGAATTGATTTTTATTATAAAAATCAGAAATAAAAATCAAATTGAAATTGCTCATAAAACGAGCTTATCGGTGATGTAAAGCGTTGAAATATTTTTGTGGAAATATAGTAAACATAATTTGAGTGCATTGTGATTTGTGATTTTTTAAGATGGGCCGCAAAAGAAATTTAAAAGTACGGGAATTTTGATTTGTAGATTTGTAAACGTTCCTTTAAGGGAACTTATTTTACCAACCTTAAGAGACACCTTACAGTGAAGCATCCCGAAACGTATTCTGATTTAGACCCCGAAAAACGCGAATCTCTCGAAGAAAAACGAAATTTACCATGAAATTGTCGGCAAGTAAACTGAAGGAAGCCTGCGTGCAGTTGGTCACGGATGAAAAAGTGCCCTTTCAGCTCTTCGACTCTTCACCTTTTAAAACTTTGACTGAGCACATTTTTGAAGGCGTTAATATGAGTCCAATAACATCGCGGAATGTGATGCAGCACGTGACTCAAAAGTATGAGTACGAAAAGTTTGAATTGCAAAAGCGTTTAAAAAATCAGATTATTTCGCTGAAAATCGACATTGCTTCGTGGCATTCTAAAGGCATTCTCGGGGTCAACGTTCATTACTATAGACATGAACCCATAGAAGTGAAGACGTTGGGTATAATCGAGCGGCATCGCCAACACACAGGGCTCAATTTGAGCATGGAAATAGAAAATAGTTTGGCGGATTTTTATATTTCCAAGCAGCAACTGTATACAATCACTTCGGATAATGGCAAAAATATATTGAAAGCAATCGAGTATTTGAACGAGAGTGTACTGAGTGCAGATTGCGAAAATGAAGATATTATGAATGAAATCGGTGTTTTTTCAATTTCATCGATTCGATGTGGTGCTCACTGTTTGCAACTTGCCGTAAAGGATTTCCTTGATGAAGATGCAAGGGAGAATATTATTGCAAGTGCACGAAAAGTCGTGAAATCCTTGCGGACTGCGACTTTCAGGTTAGTGCACAATATAAAATAGAGATTTTGAAGGTAATATAAACTTAACATATTTTAATTTAGGCTAGCAATATCAATGACAGCGCTACCACTGCTAATAATTGATATACCAACTAGGTGGAGCTCAACTTATGACATGTTGAAAAGCGTATGCATATACGAGGAGTTCACCCAACAGCATTTTTCTGCAAATATGTAATTAGAAGACAAGGTGTGGGTGGATATAAAAGTTCTGCTATCTGTGATGGAGCCTAAGGCTCTGCCACCAAAATATTACAAAGTGACAAACTTTTTTTTTCGAGATTTATAAAATTTTCAAAATTTTTAAAATTTTTTAATATTTTCATAATTTTTAAAGTTTTTACAATTTTCAAAATTTACAAAATGTACAAAATTTTCAAAATGTCCAAAACTTTTAAAATTTCTTAAATTTTCAAAATTTTCAAAATTTTCAAAACTTTAAAAATTGTGAATTTTTGAATAAATTTCAAAATTTTCAAAATTTTCCTAGTTTTCAAAATTTTCAAATTTTTCAAAATTTTTAAACCTTTAAAAATTTTAATAATTTTAAAAATTTGCAAAATTTTCAACACTTTCAAAATTTTCAAAATTTTTAAAAAATTTTTAAGTTTTAAAAATTTTCAAAATTTTCAACATTTTTAAAATTTTCAAAATTTTCAACTTTTTTCAAAATTTTCAAAATTTTTAAAATTTTCAAACCTTTCAAAATTTTTAAAATATTCAACATTTTTAAAAATTTCGAAATTTTCAAAATTTTCAATATTTTCAAAATTTTAAAATATTTAAAATTTTCATAATTTTCAAAGTTTTCAAAATTTTCAAAATATCCAAAATTTTTTAAAATTTTTTAAATTTTTTTAAAATTTTTAAAATTTCAATTTTTGACGAAATTTTAAAATTTTTAAAATTCTCAATTTCAAAAATTTTTAATGTTGTCAAAATTTTTTTGAAAACTTTAAAAATTTTGAATTTTGAAAGTTTTCAAAATTTTCAAAATTTTTATAATTTTCAAAATTTTCAAAATTTTCAAATTTTTCAAAATTTGCAAACCATTCAAAATTTTTAACATTTTTAAAATTTTCAACACTCAAAATTTTCAAAATTTTAAAATTTATAAAAATTTTTAAAGTTTTTAAAATTTTCAAAATTTGCAACACTTTTAAAATTTTCAAAACTTTTAACATTTTCAACATTTTCAATATTTTCAAAATTTTCAAAATTTTTAAAATTTTCAAACCTTTCAACATTTTTTAAAATTTTCAACATTTTTAAAAATTTCAACATTTGTAAAATATCCAAAATTTTAAAAATTTGCAAAATTTTCAACAATTTTAAAAATTTGAAAAACTTTCAAAATTTTGAAAATTTTTGAAATTTACAACATTTTATAAAATTTCAAAATTTTCAAAATTTTCAAATTTTTTAAAATTTTCAAAATTTTCAAAATTTTCACCCCTTTCAACATTTTCAATATTTTCAAAATATTCAAAATTTTTAAATTTTCAAAATTTTTAAAATTTCCAAAATTTTTAAATTTTAAAAATTTTCAAAATTTTTAAAATTTTTAAATTTTAAAAATATTCAAAATTTTTAAAATTTTTAAAATTTTGAAAATTTTCAAAATTTTGAAAATTTTAAAAATTTTGAAAATTTTGAAAATTTTGAAAATTTTGAAAATTTTGAAAATTTTGAAAATTTTGAAAATTTTGAAAATTTTGAAAATGTTGAAAATTTTAAAAAATTTTTAAAATTTTGAAAATTTTGAAAATTTTGAAAATTTTGAAAATTTTGAAAATTTTGAAAATTTTTGAAATTTTGAAAATTTTGAAAATTTTGAAAATTTTTAAAATTTTGAAAATTTTGAAAATTTTGAAAATTTTGAAAATTTTGAAAATTTTGAAAATTTTAAAATTTTGAAAATTTTGAAAATTTTGAAAATTTTGAAAATTTTGAAAATTTTGAAAATTTTGAAAATTTTGAAAATTTTGAAAACTTCAAAAATTTTAAAAATTTTTAAAATTTTGAAAATTTTGAAAATTTTGTCAAAATTTTGAAAATTTTGAAAAATTTTAAAAATTTTGAAAATTTTGAAAAAATTTTGAAAATTTTGAAAATTTTGAAAATTTTGAAAATTTTGAAAATTTTGAAAATTTTGAAAATTTTGAAAATTTTGAAAATTTTGAAAATTTTGAAAATTTTAAAATTTTGAAAATTGTTGAAAATTTTAAAAATGTTGAAAATTTTGAAAATTTTGAAAAATTTTGAAATTTTGGAAAATGTTGAAAATGTTGAAAATTTTGAAAATTTTGAAAATTTTGAAAATTTTGAAAATTTTAAAAATTTTAAAAATTTTGAAAATTTTATAAATATTGAAAATTAGTTTGAAAAAAATTTTAAGTTAAAAATTTTGAAAATTTTGAAAATTTTGAAAACTTTTCTTGAAAAATTTTGAACATTTTAAAACCAAATTTATTCAAAACTTCAAAATTTTTAAAGTTTTGAAAATTTTGAAAATTTTTAAAAAAAATTTTAAAAATTTTAAAAGTTTTGGAAAGTTTGAAAATTTTGAAAATATTAAAAATTTTAAAAATTTTCAAAATTTTTATTGGAAAATTTTAAAAATTTTGAAAATTTTGAAAATTTGTAATATTTTGTATATTTTGTATATTTTGAAAATTTTGGAAAATTTTGAAAATTTTGAAAATTTTTGAAAATTTTGAAAATATCTCATAATGTCCATTTTTTTTTTTTTTTACGTTGGCGCCTTTCCTTTTTCCGCGGGGTCCCCCCCTGGGGTTGACCCCCATATTGAACCTCTATCGTTTTCAAATATTGGTTTAGAAATGACAATTGGCTCTGCGATTTCCTGGGGACAAATCCTCTCCTGACCGAACAAAAAGAACAGAATTAATAATAAGCATTGCCACTCATAGCTTTAATTGAGAATTTTTCAGCCAAAGCATGTAAAAACCAAAAATCTTCAAAAGAAAAAGTTTGTTTTTTTTTTTTTTTTTTGTGGGGGGGGCTTAGGCCCCCATCACAGATAGCAGAACTTTTATATCCACCCACACCTTGTCTTCTAATTACATATTTGCAGAAAAATGCTGTTGGGTGAACTCCTCGTATATGCATACGCTTTTCAACATCTCATAAGTTGAGCTCCACCTAGTTGGTATCAATTATTAGCAGTGGTAGCGCTGTCGTTGATATTGCTAGCCTAAATTAAAATATGTTAAGTTTATATTACCTTCAAAATCTCTATTTTATATTGTGCACTAACCTGAAAGTCGCAGTCCGCAAGGATTTCACGACTTTTCGTGCACTTGCAATAATATTCTCCCTTGCATCTTCATCAAGGAAATCCTTTACGGCAAGTTGCAAACAGTGAGCACCACATCGAATCGATGAAATTGAAAAAACACCGATTTCATTCATAATATCTTCATTTTCGCAATCTGCACTCAGTACACTCTCGTTCAAATACTCGATTGCTTTCAATATATTTTTGCCATTATCCGAAGTGATTGTATACAGTTGCTGCTTGGAAATATAAAAATCCGCCAAAATATTTTCTATTTCCATGCTCAAATTGAGCCCTGTGTGTTGGCGATGCCGCTCGATTATACCCAAAGTCTTCACTTCTATGGGTTCATGTCTATAGTAATGAACGTTGACCCCGAGAATGCCTTTAGAATGCCACGAACCAATGTCGATTTTCAGCGAAATAATCTGATTTTTTAAACGCTTTTGCAATTCAAACTTTTCGTACTCATACTTTTGAGTCACGTGCTTCATCACATTCCGCGATGTTATTGCACTCATATTAACGCCTTCAAAAATGTGCTCTGTCAAAGTTTTAAAAGGTGAAGAGTCGAAGAGCTGAAAGGGCACTTTTTCATCCGTGACCAACTGCACGCAGGCTTCCTTCAGTTTACTTGCCGACAATTTCATGGTAAATTTAGTTTTTTTTCGAGAGATTTGCGTTTTTCGGGGTCTAAATCAGAATACGTTTCGGGATGCTTCACTGTAAGATGTCTCTTAAGGTTGGTAAAATAAGTTCCCTTAAAGGAACGTTTACAAATCTACAAATCAAAATTCCAGTACTTTTAAATTTCTTTTGCGGCCCATCTTAAAAAATCACAAATCACAATGCACTCAAATTATGTTTACTATATTTCCACAAAAATATTTCAACGCTTTACATCACCGATAAGCTCGTTTTATGAGCAATTTCAATTTGATTTTTATTTCTGATTTTTATAATAAAAATCAATTCATAACTCTTACTTTTTTGATTTTTATTTTAAAGATCAAATATAAAAGTTATAAATTGATTTTTAAAAATCAAATATAAAAATTGAAAACTGATTTTTAAATTAAAAATTGGAAAGTTTACGCGGTTTTTGTGTTCGCCGTTAAAAACTAGCACGTTAGGATTTTTCCACATTTTTCAGAGACCTTTAAGAGCTTTGATATTTTTAATCTCATAATTATTATTTACGGTTGTAATGAGTGGGTGCTCATTAATAAAACGCTGGTTTTAATATTATCAATATATTTATTTAAGGGCATCTTTACACGTTTGTGGTTGATGATCAACTGACTTGCCAACTTAATATCGTGTGTTATATACTACGTAAATCTAACAGTGTTGCTTAACTTAACTAACTCCTTACATGCTTTTTTTTAAAAATTAATTTTAATTAAAATTAATTAGCGGGTGGACCAGTCTATTTCACTAAAAAGCTGAGGTGGTCGCACTGATCGACCACTTCTTGTTTGATAGTATACGTTTGGATCAGTATCAGTATCTGAACTAGATGCAGTAAAATACTGATCTTCTGAATCACTTAGATTCATTTCCCGTTTCTATTGTATTTGTATTTTCGTTTTCATCATTTTGATTATTGATTATTGTTATTACATTTTATATTGTTTTCGTAGGCTAACAATTTTTCCATAATGCCATACATTTGAATTTTTTTTAAATATAACCAAATCACCCATGTTCAATTCGGCTAGTGACTTTGCATTGCGGTCGTAATAATACTTTTGCTTTTCTTTTCTTATTTTTAATTTATTTTGAATGTCTTCTTCACTTAAACTATTCCTTTTTAACAGTGACTCTGATATGGGGAGTTTAGTCTTAACAAGTCTACCGAAAAACAATTCTGCCGGTGTAAGTTTCATGCTACCAAGTGGTGTGGTGTTATATTCTAATATTCTGTATTGAAAACTTTCAACATCATTCGCTTCATAGCACCGTTTTAATATATTTTTGACAATAGCTACGCCCTTTTCCGCTAAACCATTGCTTTGTGGGTATCTTGGACTTGAGAATTTTAGTTCAACATTATATTTACATGAAAATCTTTAAATTCTGCTGACCCAAATGGACTGCTATCACTTTTTATAATGGTAGGGTAGCCAATTCTATCAAATATTGATTTCAAAACTTTTATTATATGTCCCGATGTTTTGTTTTGTAATTTTTCCAGTTGCTACAAAGTTTGAGTACGAGTCAATTAAAGCAATATAGTTGGGATTTGCAAATTCAAATAAATCCATGCCTGTTACTTGAAACGGATAACTTGGTAACTCAATACTCAATACTTGGAGAATTTTAAAAATATTTACATTTTTCAAAAATTTACAATTTTTAAAGTTTTGAAAATGTTAAGAATTTTGAAAATTTTGGAAATTTTGAGAGTTTTGAAACTTTTTAATTTTTTTCAAAAATTTAAAATTTATAAAGTTTTGAAAACTTTAAAAATGTTGAAAATTTTGAAAATTTAAAAATGTTGAATACTTTGAAAATTTTAAAAGTTTTAAAAATTTTTAAAATTTTGAAAATTTTGAAAATTTTGAAAGTTTTGAAAATTTTGAATATTTTGAAAATTTTAAAAATGTTGAAAATTTTGTAAGGTTTGAAAATTTTGAAAAATTTGAAAATTTTGAAAACTTTGAAATTTTGAAAATTTTCAAATTTTTTAAAAATTAAAAATTTTAAAGTTTTGAAAAATTTTAAAAATTTCAAAAAATTGAAAATTCTGAAATTTTGAATATTTTGAAAAATTTTAAAAAATTTTGTAAGGTTTGAAAATTTTTG